>JAQIXS010004453.1:0-15071 GCA_034700785.1 Rossiulus vilnensis
TTGGGGGCGCTTTCATTTTCTTGTTTATAAACTCTTAAAAAAAAAAAAAAAAAAAAAACTGGGCAGGGAGCCGATGGCCAGCAATCCCTGCGAGCCCCGTTGCACTACAACGCTGCCATACGCAAGGGGCAGCTAATTTAATCGGTTCTCCTCCTTGGAGTTGGGCAAACACTGCAAGCCTAGGGGCTAGTGCGGGTTGCCTGCGTACGATGCACAAATTGGTCGAAATATGTCAGAGTTAATAACGTTGATTTCTCCTTTGAACTAAGGCATCTGGCGCCTTAATAAACGCCCCCTTTTTTGATGTTTTCATAGCGGATTTCGGCGTCTGATTAATTCATTCAGGGGAAAAATGAGCGGAGCCGTCCAGACAGAAGGCACTCGCTGCTAATTAAAACAAGGTTTAACTTATTAGTTTAAGGAAGACGTGACACTTCCTTAATCAAGAGTTCAGCGACTCTTTCTGGATTTAAAGAGTTGAACGCTGTGGGCGGCTAGAGTCTTTGTCCTCGCAGCTTGAAAATTTTCTTATCCACAAATCACCTCCCTTTCCTGATTTTTAAAATATCCACCTACTTGTCATCATGTCAAGATTTGGCTATCCCCAAAACCACACAGTGTTTCAAATAAGCACGAACCATACCTGGTTGAAAGAAGCAAATATGGGCGATATATACATGTAGACATAAGAAAAAATTTCCACAAACAGACCTGCATAGATATGAAAATTTGGCAATTTCCGATTTAAGGCGGTAATATTTCAGAAAAAAGCATCACATCGTGAAACCCCATAAAATTTTCAGAATTAGTAGATTCATCACTTCCAGGCTAATAATGCTCTATGAGAGAATTATTTATAAAAATTCTGCTCCTGTAAAGTGCGATGTTTTTAGAGTTGTTTTATTGTTGAAATACGTGTCCTACATGTCCGTCCAAATATATCTTAACATTTTTAGATATGACCAAACTTTTGAACTGGCAACATATTAACAAATATGGTCATATTTAGAGCAATATGTGCCCATCCCTGGAAAAAATAATTTAGTAACTTATAGTGAAGTTTAAGTTTCATTTATGTTGGAAATGTATTATATTTGTTAAAGGGAACACAGCAGCTATGAGATTGTCTTTAGTGGAAAATCGAATATTTCCATATACATGTAATATTATGGTTAAGTATGCAGAAGTAACTTTATCTCATAAAGTCACATAACATTTTCTACGATATGCCCATATACATTGGATGGACTTATACATGGTCAGTTATGGCACTTATAACCCCATGTATGGCCATATCCAACTTTTCGACTCTGGAAAGGTATTCAAATGCATTTCATGTTCGTACCACGCATTTTGCAAAATGACGTTTTTTTCTCGGCATTTTCTCGACGTCCAACTCTCGTCACGATAGAGCCGACTTGATTAGAAAGTCTAGGCGATTATTCGGATAACAGTATATTATATACTGCGACAGCAAAATTGGCATTTCCTCTAATTATAAAGACGCAATAAGAAGACAAAAAAAATAGGAGAATCTGGTGGCAAGATGGCGGACGTAATTGGAACGCGTTCCGCAGCCACGCCGCCCACGAAATAACGAGCAATTCTTCGCATTTCTTTGTCGCTTTTATGGCGAGAGAATTGCAACAACGACTAAATATCAAACATTTAGCCGGTTAAAAAAAAGTTACAGCTCACCATAAAACGACGCAAACGACAGAAAATTCGCAGACGGAAGTCTTCGCTCAATTCGCTTCCATGGAATCGTGCCAGTGGAACGAAATCACGCGCGTGGATGTTTAACGCCTTGCCGGTGATCAGGGTTCGGCGATCGGCCAATCAGCTCGCCGCGCTGCGCTGACCGTTGCCCGAGCCTGAGTGGCACATGCCAAAAATAGATTTTTTTCGCTAAAAAAATGCCATGACTTTTAATGTCACATCTATGGGTCATCTATGCGCATATATGATTTATTCCAGAAATTGGTCATATGCATCTATGTCCATTCGTACCCAAATATGGCCATACACTGCTTATATATGCCATTACAATCCATACATATTGCACTATATTCAGCTAATTTGTCATCTTATGAAGACATTTTTAATAAATAATAATTAGAAGCATTAAAAAACAAACAAAAAACATTGTTTTTACAGATGGCCATAAATAGCTCTATTTGTCCATATCTATAAAATATAATACAGTAATATAACCAGATCGTCTTTAGAAGAAAATTAAATATTTTCCAGATATGGCCTAGCTGGCCGACATATGTGGTTTTCATCTAATATAGAACATTATATGTTACCATGAATGCATTCCTGATGCGTGACATGGCCTGATATGGCCATTTTCAGCCAAATCTTTCAGTCCATCAAATTCGATTCGATTTTGGTTGAACTTTGCAATGAGCCAAAATCCTCAGGTAGGTGCCAGGAAACGCTTGTTGTCCAAAGTGCACTTAAAATCTCCCCATAAAAATTGAAATCCAAATGTATTTGGACGTTAAAAGGTCCAACTCCTACACGCACAATGCAGCTTTACAGTTTTATTTCCATAAAGACTAAAGTGAATTTTAGCTACTCGAATTGTTTTATGCATAAGGTGAATATGAACCTCCGTATTCCAGCTAGCATAAATGCATAATTTTTTTCCAGAAACGTACAAATGCGTACGTGTTTACAAATTCCAGACGTCGTAAAACCAAGAACAAAATCCTTTACGGATGCAACTGAAATCGTTAATAATTCAAGAAGAGCAGAAAATGAGACGTGAAGCAGGCTGGAGAAATTGGAAAATTTCGAGGTTCAACATGGTTTCCAGGGAATGGATCTCTGAAGGATAATACTGTAGCCGATCAAGAAGCTCTGTGAAACAAGCAGAAATACCAAGCCACATGCCACTTAAAACCCTTCAAATTTTGTTCGTAACACAATTTGAAGGGTTGTAAGTGCCAAAAAAAACAGGTTATCAGTTTAAAAAAAACTGGTTTCGTGCAAAATTTTAGTTAGCACTAATCTATTTAATTTCAGCAGCAATAAGTTCAGTGGTTGTAAACGTTAAATCACCAAAACAGAAATGAAAACTTGGTGAAACAATTGTTTTTGTCGATTTTCCTCCCCCAAAACGTCGTATGTGCCACGCAGAGCAGCAGCGCAATGATTTCATTCATTCTTTCATTTTGACGCGCAGGTCAAAATAGTCAAAGAGGTTGGATAAACGTTTTTAAACGACTATTAAGATTTTAAAAGCCTCTAAGACATGTTTTCCATTCCATTTACCCAACACTGAAAAGTCTTTATTCGTATCCACATTACCAAGGTTTCCTTTGAAACCCGCACTTTAGATTTGAAAATTGGGCATTCGGTCGAAATTCCGACAATTTTGCCAGTTTCTATGGTAAATTTCATTATATTTTTCAGGCGGGGGAAGGGATATATATCATTTTCCCCTTGGATTTCTGTACTTTCCATACAATCAAGGAATATCCAGGTATTGACTACAAAGGGTGTCCCAATTGCTTCCTCACCCCTGCAGGTGGTGCGGAACGGCACATACGACGTAATCACGCTGGAAAAAAAACGTATTTGGAGGAAGTTGGGCACTTACGACCTTATGGTTTGGCACGTTCTATTTAGGCGTCATTTTGTATTTCGGACTTAAGCGATATTTCGCCATGATATGCTAAGTAGAGAAGGCGAATGGGGTTCAATATTTCGCCACTCCATATCCATCTAGACACTTTATTCACTTTTGTCATGCATAAAAAGGGAACTTGATTCTTGCATTACTAAAAGCCCTTTTTAATGGATGATGAAGACACGCATCGGATTGAGTTAGTAAAACTGCGAAGGAAATTTCTCCCTCGTCCGTGTCTATTATCGAGACAGACGGCAATTTAATATTGCAAATTATGACATCAATTCGCCGAACAACGATTATTATCCCAACGAAATCGTCCCTAAGTACGCCATTTGCGAAAATCCAGCTACATTAAAAGATAGACAAAATTAGCTTTTATTCCCAGGTTGAAAAATGGAATAGAACCACACATGAAGTTATATATGCCATAACTGACATGGATTAGCCATGTATTGACGCATCGGCGCAGCATACCTGACAACTTTAGATGAAGCCATATTACTCACTTCCAATTTTTGTCAATATTTATAAAATTTCAACCTTAATATTCCAGGTATGGACACATTGATATGTACGATCATATCTGCAAATATGTTGACAGATAAAGTCATAAACGAATGTAGAAATATACATGGATTTTGTGGAATTATGTAAACATTGAATGGATATGTATGGACCATAAATGTTCATTTGTGGCAAATTTAGAGTTATATATATGTACTAAATTATTATGAGGATTTCAACTATATATTCCGAGGTATTGCTTCGATGATAGGATCGAATTTAATTGAACTGAATTTAGATAGCAGGCCTACACACAGAAAACAAGAACATACTATTACCTGTTAAAAATTATCATATACTGGGGATTGAAATGGACCAATAAAATAAAAAAGCCTGTTTTGCGATTAATTGTTCCTGTCCCATGATTCATTTTCCATCAGTTGGGCATCGGGTGACCTTCCCATTGCTGGAAGGCATAATCCATAAGCTGAACATCTCTCATTGGTTTTGGCCCAGCATATAGGCCTCGCGCAGAAAACCCAAGATGCGCACAAGCGCTCTCATTGGCTCGTTTCGGGGACCCTCCGTCAAATAAAAGCGTGAACCCAGCAATTCAAAAAATCGAACGCTCGACGTTCTAGAATCCAGAATGCAATTTAGAAAATTCTACTAACATTTTTTGTTGTTGACGCAAATCGGGCGATTTTCACAACCGAAATTCACGTCAACACTCAAATATCTCGAATCGAATTGAATCTTCTCGTCGTTATTATCTGACCACTCGCGATGGAAATTTCCTCCGGCCAGGTGAGTGGCGTGGAAAAGAACGCCAAAGCAAAGCAAACGAACGGATGCAAAGACTCATATCGATTTTCCTTCGAACGAAATAATCCAATTTGCAAGAAACGCAAGCCAGAGGCAGTTAGCGTTTCAATTGTACCGATGGATGGTACGATACAGTCAAGCATCCCATGCAACCAGATGAGGTGCAATTAAAAGCGACGGTCTAAAAAGAAACCCGGCCTCGCCGACACGCGATCGTAAATATTTAAAAAGATACGGGGTTGGAAACAAAGGCGATCTAATGGCGAAAGGGTGAACCGGACGAATCCTTTAATTGCTGATTCAGTTAATTTATCAATTCGATAGGTCGCGCACGTAATACTGCTCATAGTACGAGTATAGATGTAGATGTACACCACATAGGGGCTGTTGCACTGTGTATGCCTTTGGGATTTGATTATACCAAGCTCGACTTCAAGGCGGTTTTTTGGTTTTAAAGCAGAAGTCAGGAATCCGAGCGACCTGTAGCTCAGTCTGGCCTTCCTTAAAGTGCTTTCTGAGGTTAGTAGTTTAAATAGGAATAATGCTTTTATCACTGATTTGGATAAAATATATTATCGCTAAAGGCCGGCCTAAAAGGATGCAAACCATGCAAAACAAACACATGTTTGCTGCAAACCCTTAATATATACAGTGTAATTGTTAAATTTATTTTTTTACCAAAAAGAATTGGTCGTCCACTAGGGTCTGAGTTATTTTTAATAATTTGAAAATGTCCCGTTTATTTATAAAAAAATTTAAATTCAAGTAAAACATTTTTTTTCCTCAAATTATGCAAAATTAAATTCAATTCAATATATTTCAATGTGTACAAAACAAATCAGACCCCAGTGAACGACTAATTTGACCCAAGAAAAAATAAATTGAGCAATTTTTCAGCAGTATTTCAAGCAAATATGTGCAATTTATTTTGCATGGTGAGTATCATTTTGGGACGGTCTTAACTGATCCAGTGCAAAGCTTACCTTTCGCTCATTTTCACATCGTATTTTTGTGTAAACAACTATCCTTTCAAATGCTCGAATAACTCTTTATTAAGCTTGTTGCTGTTCTGCAAATTCCTAAATTTCCCAATTTTCCTAAGGCGTTTCTTCGCTTTTATAAGCCCATCTGAAAGCAATAAACGAGGCTTACAGGCTTGATTCCTTAAGTTCGCTGTCTAATAAACTGGTATACATCTTGACATGCGATGGGTTAAGCCACGCTTGACCATTGCTCGCCAGTCAACCACAGCATTTGAGGCACTTTTATTGCTTGTTTGTAAAAAAAATGAGTTCAGCTTAAACGATATTGTTCGGAAGACGTTAATGGATGGGTACAAATCCAGCATCGCCATTCTGCAATGACTTAAATTAATGAGAGCAGGCAGAAGGGGGGTGGAGGAGGGTTAAAGCGGAACTAGAAAAGGAAAGGAGGACCACAAACAACGCCACCTGCCAGAAAACCCAAATCCGCGATGACCTGTTTTGTGACCAATTTGCAGACGAAAAGAAACGCATTATGACAGTTATTAAATGGCGGAGGGGATTATGGCCCGCATGCATGGTCTCAAGGCCGAGCTAACGTGACACGGTTGACCCACAGAAACCCTGCATGGAAAAAAAACAACCAAAAACAGAAGAAAAAAAAACATGTTGTTGATTAGTCGAAAATACACGCTTTCAAGAAGGCTCATGACGTCGTTCCCATTTTGAGAAATAAATACTGAAGAGACCATAACAAATTGCATTTTCGGAATGAAGCTGGTGATTAACCGATCAGCACCAACGGATTTGTTTCGAAATTGATGCGTTTTAATTTTTATTATAATAAATTTTAGCATGTTATTGCAATGACGCCATCTCTCGGCTTTGTTAGGCAACATTGTGATGGAACAATGCCGGGTGGAAAAATGAAATATGGGCCAAATGTATGGTTAGACCAGAAATTAGCCACAAACGGACCTATTTGGTCCATTCACATCCATATAATAATTTAATATAATAGCAAATTACAGTACCATAATTTAGCGATATAATTCTAGTTATATTGGCGAATGAGATTGCCTTTATTTGAATTCTTAAGTATATTCTAGTTGTAAGCAGCTTACATTCCTGCGTGTACTATATAAATTCAGTTCAATTAAGTTCGACTCGGTTCCCATCTGTCATCAATTATTCTCGATATATGGGTAAAAATATGTATATGGCCATAATATGGGGTTATATTTGCCATGGCTCATACGCTGAAAATTGAGGCATATATAACCCTATATATGGCCATATTCATCTTTTCCACCCGGGATTAATCTAGTTCACAAAATTGGTGCTAAATACGCGTGCGATCTCAATTCTTTGTGCTACCCGTGTTATTGTTTTTTAATTTTAATAAGAGCTCTGGTTATTAGCGTGGAGAAACCCTATTTCGTTAATTACGTAGACGTGATATGATGAGCCTAGGCGAGATTTAATAATTAAGGTAGCGCAACGAATGGCCCCAATTGTTGGACCTTTTTATATTTTTTTTATTTATTTTTGGCAGGGCTTAATTGCACGCGAAAATTATTACAGTTATAAAAGATGAAGTCTGAAGTGCTTTCACCTCCTTACTTAACAACTAAATTAAGTACATTTCGTGCAATCCGTGCGTGCTTTTAAATAAATATTAAACGGAAAACTGGCCTATTTTTTTAAAAAGTCAAAATTTAATACTACCAAATTACACGAATGTTTTCTCAAACAACATCCATGCAAATAAACCGAAACTTGTTAGCAGTTATCGCGGAAGAAAGTGTAAGAATAAAGCCTTCTGAAATTTTTATATGGTGTTTGCACGATTTTTAAATTTATAAATTAAAACAAACTCACACATGACCCCCCGCATTAAAAATCGCTTGTCCTTTAAAGTAATTTTCCAAATTCCGTATAGGAAATTGAGTTTAATTTTCACAATTTCAATTTCTAGCTTAGGAATGAATATACGCGTCGTTATTATTATTGCATTTCGAAATTTCGGATAATGGACATGTTTTTAATCATTTGAAACGATTTATCAAGTATGTTTAAATATTCTATTTATGTAGTTATTATTATTGCATTTTGGAATTTTGTAAAATTTCCATGTATATTTATTCGTTTTGAAAAGATTTGGCAGGATTTGGAACTGCATTTCCGATTTTAGTCACATTCAGAATCGAGCATTATAAAGCATTATGCATTAAACTATCCCAAAAAACATACATGACTCTAATGCTGATTTCAATGATTTTTAAACATAGTCTTACTGGCCTCAACGTCTAATCCTTTTTTTCGATTACTTTTAACGACATTTGATGACCTGCATCGACAGGTACAGCTCGCAAAAGATTGTGGTAATCTGTTTATTGCTCACAAACACAAACACTTGGCCATCATCCCGAAAAAACACGACCTGTTTTCGAGGGTGGTTGACACACAAACCGGAGCCCGTAATCGGAGATTCCCCAACACAAATGTGGGTTAGTGGAATAATTACGAATCCAAACGACCCGTGTTTTTAGTAGATAAATAGCAGAAACCCAGTAGAGCCTCTGCAGAAAATAATAAAACGCTAAAATCGAGCTCGAATTAAAGAAGGCAGAGCGATTTGGGAGAAACGGTTTTCGAAACTATCTTCTGCTAATAAGACGAAGATAAAAACGATGGGAACAAGATGGTAGAGTTCATTTTATGCTCATTTATGTGTTTGGTGGTAAAACACACTTTGCACCTTTCTCTCCCTCCCCAAACGCAGTTTGAATGATGGTAAAAAAAAACCCCAATGACATTTCTTAGCAACTGGAGCAATTCGAGGCACGCTTTTATTAAACCATCAAAATGCTAATTAAATGGGCGCAGGGATAAATTCATCTGATAAAATGCAGATGAACCCATAGCCACTCACTATGGATGTTACATAACGTTAAAGTTTGAGGTGCTATATTTTCTTTTTTAGCTAAATGGTTTTAATACTTTTCACTGTTTTACATTTGTTCCATTATAAAATTGATATTTCTGTAAAATTTCGGGCAAAATAACAGCTTATTAAATCACCAAACTAATAGAATTTAAAATTTAATGCGAAAGGGATGACTTAGATTCTGAATTATTTTAGGATCTGAACATAAATATACTTGAATTTCAACAAAAATATTAAAATTTACTTTAGTTCATTATAAAATATCTCTCTGTACATGTGCATGTATATGTCCACGAAATCCTTATTTACCATTTAATGTTTATATAAGTCCATAAAATCTATACCCATGTACGTCCACATACATGTATATCCACGTTTTTACTTCATAAATATGTCAAGTTATAAAGATAAATATGATTATCTGTAAATATGTCCATACCTAAGCAATATAATATAGCAAATAATACAGTTTATTTAAGCTTAAATGTTATTTACATTGACATGAATAGTGTATAAATATTTACTCACGTAGAGTGTTTTCAACGTAGAATTGAAAACAAGTGGTGAGCTAATTTTTTACGAATACAATTTTTGTACGTAATATCTTCCATATATAGCCAAGTATGCAGCCATATATGGCTTTATCCAGTCAAGTCATATAATACATTTTTCTGTACGTGCCGACGTTCGCAGTCATACTGCATATGGCCATGTTTAGCCATATACCATATCCATTCATGTCCATATAAAAAGGTTAAACTTTTATTTATGTTCGTATGTGTTGTTTAAGAGAAGTAGAAAATCAAATATTTTTCATAAATATGCAGCCTTATATGCCTTTATCTAAAGTTGCTATGTTTTTTTGACGGTGTCAATAAGTGACCACATAAGGCTCATATATGACCAGCTATGGCATATATAACCCCCACATGTAACCATAAGCAAATTTTCCATCCGGGCAGTCACCCCGAAAATGACCATTCAAAAACAAATACGTAACTGTCTAGAAAAAAAAGACGTGCTATATGATTGCGTTGATTTTCAGATTTCACGAAGAATTCAAGAAGGAGAAAATGGCACAGAAAAAAAACTTACTTTTTCAATTTTTTGAAAGCGAGCGCCTGAAAATGCTAATCACCCATAAAACGGCTCCTCAGGCGGATTTTCCTGATTAAATACAGGAGAAGGTCAGGGTTTTTCGCCCCGCACGAGAAACGCAATAAAAGCGAAAGACAAACAGACGAAGGCAAGAAACAAACAAACAAAAAAAGAAAGAAACAAAAAGTGAAAGGTTTAAGCGAAGCAACCTAAATAAATAATTTAGGAAATAAAAGAGAAAGGCAAACTGGCTATGAAGTGAAATTGGAGAAAGAAGACGCGATTGCGCATGCGCACGACGCACGAGATGAAAACCCACGCGCACGCGTTCGAATGTAGGGCTCTCGTTCTTCCTTTCGAACGCCAGACGCCATTTGCAATTGTTATTTTTTTTATATACTGAAAAACGTTGATTACAGACGACAAATAAAGAGTCGAAACGAGAGGCGTTGGGCGAACCTAGAGCACGGAGGGCGAGAAAAAATACCGGGGAGCTTTTGTGCATCGAATTTGCAAAGAGAGAAAAAAAAGACGCCGAAATGTAGTGAGTAATTCAATTTGATCTCTCGCAAATCTGCATGGATCTTCGAATCCATCTTTCATGTCTCTGGCTTGAGATGCACTTAAATAGGCATAAAAGGAGCCGATGGAACTGGGAGGAGTTCGTGTCGAAGATCGACAACACCTAGAAACGTTACGATGACCCGATACACCCATTTCTAAAGTGCGAAGGAAATCGCGATTGGAAATGCCTGCTGTTGCGCGCAATGCTTCACAGATGGCGCTGGAAAGTGTAAAATGGCGGCCGTGAAGGCTTAGTTTCAGTCATCCAAGAGAAGGTAAAATTCTCCTTAGGTACGAAAAATTTCGGCTTAGCTTCATGTTATTTTAACAGGCAGTGTAGAGATATAAACGCTTATGCAATGTGGAAGATAATTATTAAACTCAGACCATAAAATGTCACAAATTGTATATCACGTAGTAGAGGGTGTGAAATCTAAACAACTTATCAAGTGTTAACTTCACTACCAGATATTCGCCTGCTATGTTTAAATAGCCCCTGGTCTTGCTGGATGTTGTACTACATGTATTTAATGTTTATTTACGAGAGTGTGATTACTCATAAAGCCATTGACTCTCTCGTGTTAATTTCACTTTTAATCGAATCCGAATCTAAAATTAGTAGTAAAAATAAAATGTACTACACTTATAAGTTTAAAAAAATTATAGCTAACTTTCACATTATCCATAAAATTAAGCCAGAGAGTTCTCTGAAATGATCATGTTATATTCAACTCTGATTAGCTTATACATTTGTGAAAACAAAGAAAATGACAGCTAATGATGTCAGTATGTCCCTAGCATGTGACGTCAACTGAATCATTTTTGTCAAGCCCTACAACTATGATTCATACGCCAAGTACGACGTTCAGCTTTTTGAATTGCTTGTAAATCGAAAAATCGAACCTTTAATAATGCTGCCATTTTGTTCATAATAATATAAAATAAGCGGACTATAACCGGTAATTATAATCGTAAAACTGACCTTAAAATTACGTTTTTATAACTTCCAATTATTATAAAAATAAATGAACTGAAATTATGAGATATGAATCCCGAGTGGATACACAATGTAGTTCGTAAAATATCATCATGTGCCAAATCGATGGCAGGCAAACATGCACAGCACTGCTGCTCGCAGTGATTGCAGTCTTTTGTGGGCTCTTTCGTCTTTTCACCTCATTCCCACACCGAGTAAAGTACCGATAGTTGCGACTGGTTAGGTCCCCCACATACCTCTTTGGCCAACAAGGTTTTTTTAAAACAACAGGTTCACTTTTGCATCCAATCAGACAGTTAAAGGGGATGCCTTTCAACGAAATAATAACAATAATGGCAACGGAAAATGAAGTGGGATGGAAAAACGGGCCAAGGTTAATGAATAGAGGGATGGGTGCCTAATTGCATTTGCATAATTCGACGTCTTTTAATCGTCGATGATGGATGAAGCATGATGCGCTTGGGAACCGGAGAGAGTTCGCCACGAAAAGCGACCGCAAAGCCTACACTCCTCGATGTGCTATAAGCTTAGAAAACAAAAATCCTTTAGTAAATATTAGCAATTCATGGCAGCGTCGGGAATTACTTATGTCGAATCAATGAAGTTTTCAAGGACTTAGAAATTGCTCTCATTAACATTTAACGACGTTTAAAGTTGAGTTGTCATCGTAAAAATACGTTGCCTGAAAAGTGGTCGTTTTTAAACAGTTATAAGAAAAGAAATGACGTTTATTTTTGAAGTGAATGCAGATATCAGGCATTAAGTTTGTTTGCAAAATGATTTAGATTGTTTTTTGAATTTTTAAAAATTAAAAGCAAAATTCTTAAATGCTGATTTTAAAGACTCACATTTCAATAAATTACTTCTAAAAATGCATAAAATTTCTTTGAACAGGGTTTGGCAATTAAAAGCAAAATTTGTAATTCTATCAGTATAAGAATATCAGTACAAGAATAAAAAGATTTATATTTTTCAAGTAAATACAAATAACAGGCATTAGTTTGTTTTGCAAAATCATTTTTATATTTTAATAACCAGTTCAATGATTAAGCCAAAACTTTAAATATTTTTTTCTTAGATGTAATTTAATGACTTGGCAATTTGTTTATAATACCTATATTTACAAAAATATTTTTAAAGGGCTCAATAAGTATTTTAACACGTTCTGGGAATTTAAAACAAAGCTATCAATTTAAAGAAGTATTTTAAATCCACTTATTTTTAAACAGTTATCAACATAATAAAAACGTTTTTAAAATGATACAAATAAAGACGATCAGTCGTTTTGCAAACTCATTTCGATATCCTTCTTAGTTATTCAATGACTGAACCAGTCGTCAAACAATTTCAATAAATTACCTTTAAGAGACTTAGTTACATTGTTTCATTTCATTTTTTTTGTCACATAACCCATTTCGAATAGGTAATATAGAAGAAGACAACATGGAAGTTGTTTAGGGTAGAAATATCGTAATTTGTACTTATTCTTGTCCTCATTTTTGTTCGTAATGTTGAGCAAGAATGAGGAGACGAGCATTTTTTTTCATGTAGTTTTTTTTATAATTTTTTTTTTATTTCCATGTATAAGCAATCGCGCAACCATCTTAAAATGGACGCCGACGGCGAAACGAATCGATTTTCCTCGATTTTCTGCGAAATATATTTCTTATTCGACCTGTCGCCAAATAACAAGAAATATGGCGCCGCATTGCTGGCGAGGCTAAGTCTTTTATAAATCAGATGAATCCGCGAATTTTGCATTTTGGCAGACATTTCGTGACTGAAATGCCCAAATTCAGTCAGCTTTTTCAATACCTCCACGCCAAGGAGAAATCCTTTAAGCCCCTTCCCCATCTCCCCCCCCCATGCTGAGACCCGGTGGCATTGAACGAGAAATCAGATGGTAGAAAAAAATAAAAAAATGGCAAGGAAAATTTGGAAATCTTTCGCCATCTTGTTACCCCCCACCATCAACCCTAATAGGGCCGTCACTGGTCGATTAGCACTCGTGTGAACAGATATTTGAAATCAGCTTTTTTATACACAGACCGCAAGTGTAAGATGCCAATAAGTATTCTGGTGGGAAAAAAATAAATATGGGCCTTATATGTGGACATACATGACTTATTGTAATCATAGTTAGACAAGAAATTTGTTACAAATAAAGCCGTATAAGATAATGCCCATTGTAGTGAACTCCTGTAACGGCCAACATTAAGGCGCCCTTTCGGGCTGGGTTCCTACCAACTATTCATTATTCATTACTATACCATATTTTCTTCCATGTCATAAACCTTTAATCATTGTTATTCTATAATTATAATATTGTTATTGCAGATATTTTTATTGTTCTTATATACAATCTACCTAAATTATTCACTATTATTATAGGTTCGTAGGGTTGATATCCCCTATTAACCTTTGTTTGTTTGTAATGCCATTGAAATCATTATATGCCCATATCATATACTGTTTATGTCCAATTTATAAGTACATAAATACATCCATATAAAGCCATATTTTTTTGAATTCTTACATACTGTATGGCCATATATGTATGTGGGGACATAGGGCATGCCATACCTGACCATTTTTGAGCCATGATTGGCCGGCCATACATGTACACTGACATCGTTATACATGTTAACTTTAGATAACGCCATATTTGACTGCTTAAGTGGAAAACGTGTCATACGACTATTAGATAAAGCCATATACAGTAAAGCCGCATGCTTGGTTATTTATGGAGAATGTTAGATTTTCTACTAATACAATAAAAATGTAGATATGCATGGCCATGTCTGTAAATATATTGACATACTGTATATGGGCATATACATTAGGGTAAAAACGGATATGAATGGACTTACATGTATGTTTATATGGGTAATCAGTCATATATGGCCCATATTTACTTTTCCGTCAGGGGCACCTGTATGTCCATGCTTGGAAAATATAACACTATCTTAACTTCCAATGTATGACGATGGTAACACAGGCTATATACTGTAAATGTATGGTATATCAGCTTAAACTCACGAGCGATAAACTATCGAGTGGACATGCCGTCCGAGATTACTCTCGACGCTCTTCAGCTCTCAAATAGACACGAAGCGTACATTTGTGGACGAGTGAAAGATTCAAGTGTGCGATTTAAGCAGGTTTCGAAACAATGAAACAGTCGGAATGTTTGCGGAATTATACACAGAGCTGGAATGTCATTATAGTATATTACAATTGCCAAATGATTATTAGAAATATCGTCGTGGAATTTAACCATTGTTTTATTATTTTATTGCTCTTAGAATTTCAAACGCTCATCCGTAGATCGATGTAAGCCCACATCTAATAAATGTTTTGTTTTCCAGATTGATGTTTATGTATTGCTATTATCGTTTGCATAATGTTTATTTATCATTTGAAATTACGATCGCATTCAGAAATGCCCGTTCAGCAATTTACAAAATTTATTCGTTGCGTGAAACATTTAATGCCCATTTATTAGCG
>JAQIXS010004454.1:0-15066 GCA_034700785.1 Rossiulus vilnensis
ACAAAAAGGTAAACCACCAAACGGACGCCACCCTTCACATTCCCCACCTCAATCCCTACAAATGTATTACTCGTGTTTTGTAATCTACTTACTTGGCGCAAAGCTCCTCTTTATCCGGTAATTTAATAGTCAAAAATCTGCATAAACCCAGAAAGTTGTACGAAATAAACGCATTCTTGGAATTCTTGTTTACGCTGAAAGAGAAGCTTGGACAATAAGCCTAAATATCGGAATTCGAGAAAACGTGATTCAGCCTTGTTCTGGTTATGTGTCAAAAGTTATGAGAATAAATCTCTACGCTTGTGATCTAAACATTATTATAACTCCTTTTAAGTTTAAAGTAACATTTATGAAAAATGTATATTAAATTTCATGGATATTTAGCATATTAATTATCGTATTTTTTTATTGAAATTTCAATGCCGAATCACCTATTTCTAAACCCGTCAGTAGCGTCAAGAAAATATAAATGGCGGCGCTAGGGGCGAATGACTTGTTTGCAGCTGTGTGAAATTATGTCAAATTTTTAAAGCATCTTTTATAGTTTTAAATTTTTTTCTTGAAAAAATGGGATGGGTGTTTAGTGTGCCGATATTGTCGTATACAAATAAATTACAGAATGTCAAATTGTCGCTGAAGGCAGCGAGGCAGTGGAAATGCCGAGTTTATAGTTTTGCATGACCATTTATGAGAACTTGAAAATGGCGTACTATTTAAAACCACCCAGAGGCACCATACCTCTGAATCGTCTCTTGGAACTTGGTTCCACTCGAATGATATTTTTGTTCAAATTAATTTCATTGAAGGACAATTTGGAATTGTTCTTAAATTATTTAGAAGAACATGTAGAATATTCTGAATGTCTCATTGAAGGTAACCCCAAAGACAAGATTTCACATTTTATTGTAAGGTATGGTAATTATTACTGTAGTTAGACACTAATTACATTGCCCTAATCATGATGACAATAAAATTAATGCAGATGAAATTGGCGTTAACACTCCACCTTCCTATGAAAGTTTTGGAGTTTTATTGTGGCCTAATCTTTTGATGCTAAAATACCAGAAATATAGTGGGTAAAATTGACATAAAACAGGTTTTAAAACTATTTTGTGTATGTCGCAGCATTGCATGCCATGAAATTCGTCTGTAAAAATGACACAATTCAGTCTTAAATGAAAACCTTTTTTTGCATTTCAGATTGGCATGTCTGAAGAGCAGTAAAAGAAGCAGTCTCTTTGTGGAGGCGGAGTCCATGCTTTTTAAACTTAGACTGGAGCAAATGTCATTAAATGAGAAGTGTAGGATGTTGAGATTTGTGAAACGACATTTGGAAGATTTGAATGTTCCTGCGCTGGATGTAGCCAATCGTCATGCACCTAAAGCGAAAGATATACTGGCAGTCTTATACTATGTCGTTCAACAAATACAAGCCAGTAACCTGCTTCAACTAGGAAAAGATGAATGGGAAAATAGCGGTGTTTTTATTAATGGTTAGCAGTTTACTCATATCTATATTTATTAATTAGCAAGCAGATGAGTACGTAAAGTTCCCCATGTCAAACAGCATTCATTTGTATAGGGCGAGTTGTTTAATTAATGTTTGCTCTTTTGTGTTTCTTTTTTGGTTACCTTTCGTTATGCAGTCCCTTTTCAGTATGCATTGGAACTCGTGTCAACGCGAAGCGTCCATCTCAAAAGAGGAATTGCATTGGTTTCTTCTGAGAAAATAAACGGGCTGCTGCAAGCGCTATTTTCCCAACTATTAACTGCTGAAATTGAAGAGGGATCTTCAAATTATCTTGGAATGGGCCAAAAAGATGATCGTTTGCACTATTTGTGTGATCAGCTTGAGGTAAAATCATTTTTGATTTAATTCTGCAAACTTTTTTCGATCGGGAACTTGGACTACAATATAAAACGACCTTTTGAGCCACAAACTGTTTCAAGAGATTTGAAATTGATTGAATATGGTTCCGTTTATTATAACTGACGTTTAGTTTATATCTGGTAGACTTTAATGATTTTAAACTTACACTTC
Organism: Rossiulus vilnensis; assembly: GCA_034700785.1. Taxonomy (NCBI): domain Eukaryota; kingdom Metazoa; phylum Arthropoda; class Diplopoda; order Julida; family Julidae; genus Rossiulus; species Rossiulus vilnensis. The sequence goes on from JAQIXS010004454.1 coordinate 2,042, forward strand.
AGGAACTCTTTGGTAAAAATGAGTTGAATGCATTGCCTTCTCTGCCAGTAAATTCTCTGGCCTCATCTGAAATTGATGATTGCAGTATTCATTTCCCTCCATGCATGAGAGTTCTTCATGCAAAGCTAAGGCAAAATCACCGCTTACGGCATGCTGCTCGGGTAAGTAGATATCAATGTTTTCGCTTTGTACAATGCAATAAATCCTAATGTTGCCTTTTCCTTCCTTAAGATAAACTATTCTCTATTCCTCAAAGAAATCGGGCTGCCTGTCGGCGAAGCAGTCAAATTTTGGGAGCACGAGTACAGCAAAACTGGTTTGAGTGGAGTTGGACAGTCCACTAAATGCTGCCATAATTGGTTGAAAGACAAGGCTCGATATGCTTATAGCGTACGACATTTGTATGGATTAGAAGGCTCAAAAAGATGCTATGCTGGACGAAGTTGCTCTACTCTGCAGGTAAAGTTATTTTTTATTTTTGCTACGTATCAACATTGCCAATATGCTTTCTCCCCCCTGTTATTTGCAAGTTTTGTTGTTATTGTTTAAAATGTGAAATTATGTGTAGCTTATTAGGTTCACTTCCCATAGCTAAAACCCAATTTTTATTTCAGAATATGACACTCGGACCGCTAGAAGAGGGAGGTTGCCCATTTAAGCACTTTGAATTCGAAACATTGAAATCGTGTTTACAAAACTGGGATATTAAGGTATGCATTTCCTCGTCATAACAGCTCCTTGCTCTGTAATAAAATACAATACTATTTAATTAACATTTGTTTTTAAGGATTTCAACTTGATTATGCTCAGCTTATGCATTTATTAAAGCATAGTTGAATAATATTATATCAAATATATATCTTGCCCCCATTTCAGTAGTGACACAACTCAAAAGTATGATTTTCAGAAACTGCTAAAAGCTGTTTGTGAAAGTTTAAGAATGGACACAATTTCCAGATAGTACAAATGGGTTATAAAGTTACGTTAATGCACTTTTGATCATATATGTAGGGATGTAAATTGACCGCCTTCATGTATCTCCAGAATCATGAACATCAAACTATTTAACTTTTGTATCTATAATTTATATTGTGTTAATCTTGCAGGAATCTGTATGTAATGAATTGACATTGATGGCAGCTAAAGGACAGTGCATGCTGGCATGCAGTGAATACCTAAAAATCCAAGCTTCTAAGACTAGTTCCGTTTTACAAAGAGATAAAGATGCGCTGGACACTGGAGTCATGAACTGTGCTGGTTGTCTCAGTTCATGCAAATGGAACTGCACTTCAGGTAATTTGCGATCTAAAGTTGACATTAGTTCGCCTGCACAAAAGTTCAGGTGTGCGAGTTATCAGGACCCTGTAGAAAGGACACAGATCATGAAAGATGGCAAAGATGAAATTGGGCAATTATCCACCTCAAATAATAACCCTTCTAAAGATTCAGTGTTAGCAAATCAACTTAGCAAATCGGGAAAATCATTCTCAAAACCTTCCGAATTTTTTGTTATTATGAAATCCCTATAGAACTTCAATTTGAATAATACAATACATTCCAGATTATCCATGTAGTTGGACACAATTTCCAGATAGTGCAAATGGAGTGAATGCAGTATACATAGTACAGTATCGCCAAGTAAATAATCTGGTAATAATTACATAAAATGGTAAATTTTAATATTTTGATTTAAGAAATAAGTTAATGTATGGACTCGACCCCTATGGAAAGATTCCTTACATATACAGGTATGAAATTTGAATTACTTTGGGTAGCTAAGAATGCCAGGGTGAGACCCAGGTTCCAAGTGGGTAGATGACAGCTAAGGATTCAGCCCTTCAGACATTGCATATTAATGATCTGTAAGATTGAAACTGCTTAATGTGCCAGAATGGCAGCTATTGCATAGCCACCAGTATTACCCAAATGTCCTATCATAAGATTTATTGACAAAAATGTGTCCTGTACAACACATTTAAAAAATTTAAATAAGTATGCAAATGAAATTTATTTCTATGTGAGATAATTATTTATTTATAATAAGGAACAAATTCTGAGCAATAGCAGTGTTGCTACAAACCAAACGTGGTGAAATAAATAATACATGTGTGAAACAAGAAATGGTTGTTGAACATTGATACATGGATAGATGGTGTAACCTCTTTATCTCGCTCAATTTTTTTTTCGTGAACGCAGCAAAGCAGTGTTGAATGCTGTTAAAACAACCAGCATCGCAAGTCATCTCAATCAGCTATCTTTTCACTTAAACCAGCCAATGCGATCCTTTCATGCAAAATATGTTTGCAAAAATGTTGAAAAATGTGGCGAGAATTCTGAAGTTTTTTTCATTACATTTTGCAATCTTACCATAATTGTTATTCAAACGTGAAATTGAAATTGGAAGATGAATTGTTTTTACTGATAAGATCACGCTTATAATTTATTAAAACGGATATTTAAGCATTTTGATTATGATGGATGCATCCCCTTCAACACCCCTAGAAGTTATTTTAATTATGCTGATGCCCTGTTTTTGTAGCATGAAAGCAATCAAGTAATACTGTGCAGAATTTAAGCTATGATGATGTAACTGAGATTAAACTTGCTAATCAGGTTAACAAGTAACTCTTATTACTAGGCGCCCGCTTTGAAACACTTCGGTATCAAATGGGATGCATTTAGCAGTGCAAACGCTACAGTTATTCGTATACAGTGTGGCATAGGCTGATGGTATGATTGTACAAGAGTAAGAAAACCTAAGGTGGCCAGGACTGGGTTTAGGAACGCGATTCAACGAATGGGGTGAAATAAAGTCGCATTTATTATTCAGACAAATTTACATTAACAAAATTGAAAAAGGATGGAATGTTTCGAAACGTTTGAATTATAGTACTAGAAGACAAATAGATGAACATGATTTGGTGCTGGTTTGTTCCGTTAACTGGATCCACGGCGTATAGGGCAGGCGTCTTCTATGAGACACTGCAGTTTGTTCAACTTATAAATAGCCATTAACACTGTGCAAAGTGATGTCGCTAGAGTATAAATGACATAGACGTGCATGTGTGCTGATTGGTTGAACGTGGACACCGTTAACATAAATATGCTTTGACTAGAAATGTGACTCGTGACCCTGAAACCCGCAAGTTTAACTCGTATATTGCAGAAAAGTTCAATCTTTGCCAACGTTTGTCTAAGAGGTAGTTCGAACAAGTGGCTTCTTAGGGTCAGTCTGAGTCTTAACACTGCTGATTTGCTTGTGACCTGACGTTTGTAATTTACCAAACGTGCTACCATGTACATGTAAATATATATAGCACCACAGTATTTTGTGATTGTGATAATTTGTGAACTCAACAATATTTGAGTAGACGTCTGGGATAAAGGTTTATTTCCCACCCTGAATTTCTCGTCAAAAGTGGGGTTTGCAACTGCCTTAAATTTACATCTTAGGAACTCAATTAAGGTGCTCCGACATGTGAGACGCCCATTCGTCAAATTGTTTTTTGTACATGTACAATCTTCTAGTTATCAGATCCCAAAAGCTTAATAGGCAGTGAGTTAGGCCCTATACATTTTTTAAAAGATTTTTTGTCAGCTTGTGGTTAACAGTGACAGTCATTTCTTGGTTTCGATGAATCGTTGGTAGACTTGGTTTTTCGTATCTAAGTCCTAATCACACAATGGGGCTTACAACGTAGGTACGGTAGTAATAAGATGAGTAGCTTTCAGTATGTACACAGCGGCGGATTGGCAGAAATCAGTTTCATAGATGAGTAACCTCAGCTTCAGTTTCCTCCTCCCCATTGGCCTCTCCCTCTTCGGAGTAAGTCACCTTGTAAGTGTCATCACTCGTACTCGTCTCCGGTGCGGGCACTTTCGTTGAAACCGATTCTTGACTAGTGAGACTAGAGTCCGAGAGCGTCGATTCCGAGTACTTGGAAGATGCATCTCCGTACTTGGGCATCAGAGTGTCCGTGGACTTGTGGCAGGTCAGGCAGTCCCAGGAATGCGGTTGGCCGTTGGAGCAAGTCGAGTGCTCCTCGGCAATCTCCATGGCCATGGCAGCTGCCACCCGCTTGTGGTGCGCGAGGGGCGAACGCCCGCTCGTGCTCTTTATGCCGCTGTCGGTGTGGCTCTCGTCCCAGGGCAGCTCGGAGGAACTGGTCTGGGTGCTGGAGAAGCTTCCGGTGTCCTCGATGCTGCTTTCGAAGCCGGTGGACGTGTCCGAACTCGTGTACGAGTAGACGCTGCAAGGGCTGGGCGGGAACCGACGCCGGGCAAACTTGCACGGGCTTTGGGGCACTCTAATGCCTCGCTCCTTCCATACTGGAATAAGTGACATATGTAATTAGGATCATTGGCTGTATCCCAGTTTCAGGTTATTGGCATTGCAGAACCAATGCAAATCAAACTTGAGTTTTTTTGTTATTTTATTTTTATTCTACTCTGTAGAATAGGGCCTGATTAGATGCTGGTTTAAAACATGTGAACGCAATGTTGCATAGCATAAGGGAAAGCGTAAAATAAGTATCGGAAAATTCATGAAAACGTCAGCCTTGGACACTTAATGTTTCCAGAAACTAAATTTTGTTTATTTTCAAAAAATGAAAACAAATTTGGTTGGAGATGATTCGAAATAGTTTAGCGTTGTACAACTCAACAGTTCGATTGGATATTAGATTTACACAGTTGGATCAGGAACTAATGAAAATTAAACTTGCAAAAAAATATCTTTAAAAGTTTTTTAAATGGCCTAAAACTGAGTTGGGACTGTGATGGGAATAACACTAATTTTGTTTTAAAATTTACGCCAGATCCAAAAGTAGCCTATGCTATTTATAATAAACTTATAATAAATGTATTTTTTCAAATCAGTATAATGAGTCTGATCTATTTTTATATTATAAAAATGTCCCAGTTATTCATAAAGAAAATAAAAAAACTTAAAAACAATTATGTGATCTCCAAAAACGGGTTATTCTTTTCATTAAAACCTCCAAAGATGGGCATCAGAGGTATTAAATTTTGAGTTTTTTTCTCCATTTTTTAAATAAACATTGAAACACATTTTAGGACATTTTCAAATTATAAAAATTAACACAGACCCTAGTGGACAACCAGTTTACGTGGGGAAGCAATTAAATTTAGCAATTGCAATAAGTATTTGAAACAAATATTTAATTTTTTGCATGGTGGGCATTTTTTTTTTGGGTCAGCTTAATCTTACATGGAAAACACGTTTTTAACCGGCGCTATGCTCCAGATTCTCATCTTCAAAATGAGCGTGGTAACAAATATCTGATCAAGTTTTGTCACTCACACGTTCTTAATTAAAGGACTAAAAAATCACACTTACCAAGCAGAAGCTGATGCTCCCTTTCACATAGTCTTTCCAATTCGAACATCTTATCCTGCAGCACCCTCTGTAGGAACGAAAGGTGGGCTACGAATTGAGGCCACTTTGAACAGTGTTTTTAACGTTTAAAATTTACCTGAAGATCCAGATATTTCATGTGGAGCTCCACTTTATGAACGCAGTTCTCAAAGAGCACGACCATCCGCATTCGATTGTCACAGTTTTTGATAAAGCCCACCAAGGTTTTGTGGTCCACTTTTTCCATGTCGTTGCCATTGATGGACAAGATGACATCCCCTGCGAAGGCGAACGAACGTTAGAGCTCTGGCCAAGATGGTCACATGACTCCTACATCAGTAAGTTTCACGATACCTGGCCTCATCCCTGCCCGGAATGCGGGTCCATCGTACTCTACGTAATCCACGTACGTGATGACTTCAAACTCATCGTTCTTCTTGTAGTGGATGCCATAACTCTATTAATTAAACAAAGTGGGGTCTTAATAGCGCTCAGAGCTGATTAGAGTGAATTATGCTAGTTTATGGGAATTAATAAAGATGAGTAAATGCGCGAAAGCTATGTTTCATCCTTGAGATTATGGCCCATTCATTATTTCTCATCACAATGATAGCCCTTTCCTAGGTTTTATATAAAGTCTGAGAAGATGTGCTGACTGGCTGCACAATTTTTCGCTAATTCGCTCGAGTGAGGTTAATGCACCCTGCCTCAAATCGACTAAAATCTGCGCAGAAAAGCACTTCCGAGAGGCGAACCTCATTAAAAATTAACGCCGCATTTGCTATGCCGCACTAATAAGGCGATTTTATGTTCCAATAAACTGCAAATTGCGTTCTAGAAATTTGTCTGTCGGGGTGCTGTGCCAAGTGGACATTTTATGACTTGCACAAGCATGTATGTATTAGGGTTCGCAATTCCAAATATTTGAGATCCGAGGCAAGCCTTTGCCACGGCCATAATTTTCAGCAACGAAACTACCAGTTTTAGGCAAATTTTTTTCCCACATTTTTTATTCAAATATTTGTTATAATTGCTAAATTTATTTCTCCACGTGCAGAATTGGTTGTACACTAGGGCCTGCGTTAAGAATTTAATAAGTTTGAAGAAATTCGGAGGAAGTTTCATTGCAGGGAAAATCAGTTTCAGGAAGCCGCTTAACGTTAAGCAAATGCAATTTCCACACGCTCTTTTTGGTAAATGCGCTGGCGTTAAACCAAACCCGCAAATTCAAATTACTTTCCCTTTCCTGCCTTTACGCAACTGCAGTTTATGGCATGGTCGCTTAATTGCCATCCAGGAAAAAATGACAGGAGGCATCATAAATGCAAACAACGAAATTAATTGATGCCTCAGCTAAGTGCTAACAATATTCCTAAGCCCCAGGAACATTTGTTGGGAGCTAAAGTGAATTTTATGTCACTACTAATGCCATTAACTGACGACTGACGAGAACGACATTACTAATGATCGTGTAAACTAAACTGAACTTGAAATGCCTACTTCTGACAAGTAATTAAAAAGTGAAGATTGTTGGTAATAGCCTATTATCTAGTAATGTCATGCAGTACTGATAGTGCCGGGTCTGCTGCAATTAACTGAAGGAGTAAGCAGACCTTAAACAATACCAATGAGATTGCTAAAATCATTACTTGTCAGCAGCACACACGATCATTTTAAATTCCCATCATTACTGGCAAACATTCCGTTTGCCCTTCCACGATCATTAGTCATGACATCACCAAATATTACGCCATCCTGCCTTCACTACATGGCAGCCGTGATCGTGTAAGGAAAACGGCAATGTAAGTTTTGTCAGTAGTAATGAGACTTTAACACTTTATGGCAAACACATGTAATGTTTGCCAAACAACGATTACCATTTGCCAGAAATTGTATAATCGTGTTCGGCTAACAAGCAATGAAGGAGTAATGCTAGTTGGTAATGTCATTACTAATGATCGTGTAAGGCCCGATTAAAATTTAAAAACTAGGAAGACGAGAACGTTGAAATTAGAAGGGGGGTAAAACGTTACAGGCGACACCCACCTGTAGAGTGAATCCGAAAGAGCCGTTCTTGCGCTCCACGATGATGGTCCGTCGTCGGCGGTCCTCATCGGGCTGCGTCTGGATGATCCGATCCGGCTTCACGGTCTCCAGCATCTGGGACTGAAACAGAAACCCGATTGATCACTGCACTGCAATTGAGCCCTGGAAGTCGAAGCAGGTGGCAGGACGTAGGAGCCTACTTTCTCCATCAATTCCATCATTCCGAACCCCCCAGAAGCCGATGCTCGGAGGCCCTCAAAATCCTTCCATGTCAAGTCGAAGTGGTGTCTCTTCTCAAACTGCACTAACTCTGCATTCGAAGGAAGCGTGCCAGGCACATCAGCGCGAAAATTCCCCAAACTCCGCCACACCCTGCACGCTTCGTTTTTCGAATATTTCAGATTTCGCTGGCTGACTCACGTAATCGTTCATTGATTTTCGGCCCTGGTGAGAGATTTTCCAGCGAGGTCTTCGCAAAAATCCAGGAAGGCAGGCAGGGATGTGCCTTTCGGTTTCCCCGATTAAATAATTAATCGGGGGCGGTGAAACGAACCTCCCCGCGGACGGGGAGTGGCCACAGCCGTTGGCACCCGAATTTACCAGTTTTATACCGGTATACCGGAGGCGTGTATCAATTTGCCCTAATTTGGGCTTGGCGCTAAAAACGCATGCAAATTCAGACATGCATTTAAAATGCATTTCGATGATACATTTTTTAATGAAATATTGTCTTTTGCATGTGGGTTATCAAGGGGCAGGGTGGACTACTTGGCGTTTGAGGTGCTTAAAAAGTCACTCGCGGACAGGTTTTTGGACAGAAAGAATCAGTTAATTCTAGGGTAATGCGAAATTAACGACGCTGGTTGGAGTGGTTGATCTGGAAAGAGTTCCTTATTCATGATTTTTCGAGGTGCCCTAAATCTTCCCCTGTGTATAGCCACCTAGATTTTCATTGAATATTTGAAATTGAGGTCATAGAAGTCCTCGAAAAGTCGTCAAATCAGCATTTGGCTGGTTTGTTTGTTCGACTTTTATGGGAAGTTTAAGAAAAAAATACCAAAATTAGTTGCAAAACAATTTAATTTGCCATTTATTTATTTGCTTTAAAATACTGAAAACTGACTGATTGCGCCAAGAATTTTGTTTTAGAACAGAGCAGATTTACTTTCGTCAATTTTCTGTTCAGGCAGAGCCAAAACGATAAGCCCACCAATGGTTTCCAACAATTTTTCTATATTATAATCAATTTTACTCCGTATTTAAACTTGAAGCTGTTAAACAAACGGTCATTTAAAAAGGTCATCAGAATGGCTACATTTATTTTCTCCCGTGCAGAATTGGTTGTCCACTAGGAAATGTTACTTTTTACAATTTGAAAATGTCCCGTTTATTTATAAAAAATGACACAATTGAAAAGCAAAAGACGTAATGCAATCTCCGAAAATAGGTGTGTTCCTGTTTTTTCAAGTTTTAATTTCTCTATTAATAAACGGGACATTTTCAAATTATAAAAAATAACGTAGACCCTGGGGGAGTAATTAGCAATTAGAACAAGTATTTAACGCAAACATGTGACAATTTAGAACTGGTCACTAATCAACAAATGTGCAAGGTTGACATAAAGGGTTTATTGCCCACGGGACCCCAGCAGCGTTTTAGCTGTGTTAAAGCGATTCAATGAAGCAGAGGATGTATTATGAGTGGATCACACTACGAAAATCCAAACCCATGAGCTTGATGTTTCGGTGCAGGAAGAAGGAAGCTAGGCTACTGCTCCCACGGGCGCCGTGTAAAGTTGTTTTCGTAAATTTATTTTGCAATTGTCATGTGCGAGCTCCTGGGCTTCCTAACCTGATGTTTCTGCGGGGATTTCTGGCGACCGAGAAATTAAGGAAACTGCAAACAACAAAGCCAGCGCTGTCGACTCCCAACCGAAATTGAACTTGCTTGGTCATTAGCCATCAAATGGAAATCAAAACGGATTTCCTTTTCGCGTTTCATTCTGACCTTGGGAGAATAATTTAAGTCCTAGTGCGATTTTTTCCTAAGAAAGCTCGCATTGTTTGATAACTGCCCACGGGCATCCACTGTCTTCAGGTGGGTTTTGGCTCGAATTAATATTATGATTTACGACGTAGGTGTAAACGTTTTTCACACTAAAATAGCCCGTATAATGGCCTGGGGTACTTCCGATATGTTTACGAATGCCATTAGAATACGACGCTGAAATATCGATTTGGCGACAGTATTGATGAGTACAGTGAGAATGAACGATTACGAGTGACGATTTGCTTCTAAGAACGTGTCTCCACATTCGTCATCGTCACCCGCTGCGTGCCAACGAGAATGTTTTCCTGCTTTCTACCAAATTTGGTTAGAAATTGCCTTTGTTGGGGACAGTGCTAGCCATGATTGTTCACTGTCATTAGTTTTCTTCAAGGCGAAACGTTCGAATCAAACTCATGTGTGAAACTCGCGGAGTAAACCTTGCACGATCATTACCAATGACAACATTACTCATGACATTTCCAACCAGCATTAGCCCTCACTTAGTGTCAGACGTGCACGGTCACGGCAATTGAAAAAAAATAATGGTTACTGGAAATCATTCCATTTCTGTTGAAGTTACAGGATCACTACTTATGACATTTCCTTCTGAGAATGACATTAATAATGCTTGTGTAAAGTTGAAATGAAATGACTGCCAGTAATCGTGCGAATTAAGATGTTCAACATTACTGGGAGGAAGGGGCGTGACCGAGGATACTGTCATTAGTAATAACCGTGTAGTTCCCCGAATCGTTACTCCTTTATTATTTAGTTCGTTCTGTAAGTTGGCACTAGATAGAAGTGACGTCTTCTTTCATCGTTACCAAATCACCTTTATTAAGTTCTTTGGTAATGACGCATAAGGCTGACAAGGAACGAAGAAGTAATGACATTACCAACAATCATGCACGGCCATCTTAATTTCACATAATTGCTAGCAGTCTGGCAATCATTCCATTTCAGTTTACTTTACACGAACATTAGTAATGAAATTGTCAGAACATGATGTCACTAGTAATGATCGTATAAGGCCCGCTTAATGCTGAGAAGTAATGATTGTCGGTAATGCCAAAAAAAATCTTGGCATGTGCCAAACTAAGCTTAAAGCATCTCTGCTCAAAACGACTATTTTGTCAGCTTCTTTCTTTTTAAATCGCCATAATCTGTTTTCAATCTTACAGGACACTAATTAATAGAATATTTACGACGCCCATGGCATTGGGATTAAAGTAACCTTGTAAGGTCAAATGAAAGTTACTGAAAACAATTTTCAGCGCTGCTTTTTTCAACTCAAAATGCATTAGTGTACGAAGGATATCGAAGGCAATTTCCGAAACCATTTGTAATATGTACTAATAGATGTATTTTAAAAATTGCTTTACTCGCGATAATAAGCTTTGATGTAATGCCCACGTGCAGACTGGATTTAACACTTCTCCTCGCTGTAACCATATCCTTAACGACCTGTCCACGGGATATTTTGATCAGAAAACCACCGGCAGTCTACATTGATATCGCTCATTAAACAATAAATGCTACTGAAAAGCCGACCAAGCGGCCATGATCGTTGCAAAAACTAGCACTCTTTAATTCCGGTAATCTTTCGATCAGCCAGGCCTTAATTAATGGCGGTTTGAGCGGAAAAACGCTTCCGCTTTAAGCAGCATTCGTGCACGTGGGCTGTACCACCGAAGCGGAAGTGCACCAAGGGTTTTTATCCGAAAAAAATATACTCGTACCATGTCCGCCATGAAAACCGTTCCATATCGTATCTTACCAGGAAAATGGTTAAGGAAAAAGAATTCAAATACGATGTTTAACGTCCGTGAAATTGGCCACCTACATTTCAGCATGAGCTAGTTAATAACTGCCAATTTCTTAGCTCTAATTGCTCAGACGACAGGTCACGTGGGGCGACACACAACCCTGCTTTTTGGCCGTGGCGCAACAGCGCGTTGGAGTGCAGCGAGGGGAAGACACTTTGCAAGGGGTTAACCAAGCGTAGCGCTGGGGCAAATAAGGGGGGGCCAAAAGCCAACAAGTTAGCAAGTGGCATCCCCGACAACGAGAGGAGTTGTCGGTGACGAAAGATGAACGCAAACATCAGCGTTTGATGAGCAATATAATGACTAATGGGCTATTTTGGGCCGCATGACTCTTTTCTTAAGAATGATGTCTTGGTCTCTGGAAAAGCAGGAGTTTCAGTGCCATGTGCTTTCACTGAAAAACGAATCGTTTTGTCCCTGTTTATTCACTGACACGGGTTGGTTGATGCCAAATACGAGGTTGTTATTTACACTATTTTATGCAGACCAAACGACGTTTGAAACGCACTGCCAAAGGTTAGAGTTTAGGTAAATTTAGGAAGCATACCAACCGCGCTAAACAGTATGCGATGATTGAGTTGCACCCACACAGCATCCCTGGAGTAATGAATTAGAAATTGAAGAGATTTCAACAGTGAATGATTTGTCAACTTGGAACCAAAAACCAGGCAAAATGCCCTTGGTTGTCATGGTTATTGAGAGCATGTTCGCCTGCATCCATGCTGGTAATCTTAACTTTTCAAATCTCAGTTTCGCAAACCAACCCACGTTGAAATGAGCTTCCAAAGGATAAAATTTAGCTAAATTTCAGATGCCTAGTTACTGCCGAGTGGTGAACTGAGACATTTGAACAGAAACGACTCGCAACTTTTGAAGCACGGTTGAAATATGCGAATTTTTTTTTAAAAAGGATTAAAAATCGAAGTAAATTCTTTCCCGTGTCCTTTCCTCTCCCGTGCGCACGATCCGGAAACGGGGGTGGGATTTTCCTAATTTCCCATCAGTTTTGGGGGTGCTGTGTCATCGTCTTGCACGGGGCCAAATCCCCCTCCTTGCTCAAGCCCCTGGCCCTTAAACCCTCCTGGCTTCGGCCCTTGACGCAGCCGAGCCGCGGCTATTCAACTCCGAGCATCCGCTCTCAGGAAAAAAAAAAGCTCGATATGCATTTTTTATTTATTCAAAAAGCGTGCCATTTGGAGGCCGCCAAATTAGCCGAAATGTTAGCGCAATTCTCGTTGCGCAACATCTACACTGCTCTAATTGCGAGCAATGCAAACGAGCTTCCCTGATCATCTTCAACATTGAAAATAAAGAGAAACGACCGTCGCTCACCTGGGCAAGTTCAATGTTGGCCGTCGTGGGATTCGCTTCGCCGTAATGTCGGGGCTTTTTCGTGTGCTTCTTTTTTGGAAATTTCGGAGAAGCCATGCCGCCGCCGACGTGCATCTCGGACTGAAGGATTTGCAGGCGCCGCCAGCCGCCTCATCCACGGTCGGTGTGGGGCCGAATCGGGTGCGGATCCTCTCGAAAAGGGGATGCTGAAGAAGATCCCAAAAGAGACAACCACCGAGCGGCCCCAGCACTAGCAGCGAACCCCTAGCGCTCGGCCATTGCCAGCCTGATGAGGGACTGAGAGCTGGATTTGCGATTCGTGATGATGTCATGCGGGCGAATCCAAACGCGACGCCAGGGGGAGGCTCGTGACGGCTGCCTCCGCACTGGCGGGA
>JAQIXS010004455.1:0-15062 GCA_034700785.1 Rossiulus vilnensis
TAATAATTCTTTGCCACTTATTGTTGCGGTAATCGTGCTGCATAATATTGCTATTTCCATGGGTGATGAAGACCCACCACCTGATATAACGCTACATCAATTCCTACAAAACAAGCGAACTGCTGGCTTTCAAGTAGATTTTGATGCAGTTGATGTACTTCCACCACCAGCTATGGGTGCAGGAGCTATGGCCAGAGTTTGCCTCTCTATGCAACTATCACCTTTTTCGCCAGTTTGCCTCTCTACGTATCTGTTTTTTATCATTTGCACGTCGACGTCTAAGTTTTCTTTTAGTCCCTGATTTAATTTGTCCAACATTTTCTTGGCAGGTGTCATGATCTATTACACAAGGACAAGTCTCTCTGGAGTTCTATTTGTGGCATTTATGCTATCACTTGATGTGAAAGAAGTCGAACTCTTGTGTGGGGATACCAAAATCCTTCCTAGAGATCCGTATTCCCTTGATGCTCGTGTATTTGCATTACACTTACAGGGAAAAGATACCATGATTGTTTGCGCACGCCAACATGAATAACCAAACAGAACGACATGGCATGTATGTGCATGTCGGTAAAAACAAGGCAAAAAATTTTTGTCAGCTAAATTTTGCAGTACATTGTCAGCGTACACAACATGTGTTTGAAAACTATGTTATTTCAGCTTTATGTAAAGGTAAAATTTGTCATAAAGTGAGTAATCTTAAAGTTGAAGAATACTTTAAATGTATCACTAGATCCTTTTCAATTTAGTTATCACAAGGCGGAAGTACGTATATAGAAGTAGAATTGTAACTTTGTTTACTAATTTGGTTTTTCATGTAATATTTCTTGCGTGATTCTAGTGAATAAAGTTAATGTAATGACAAAGATAGATGGTTTTTACTAATTTATTATCGATATCTGTTATGTAAAATGGCTTTTGAAGGACCCACGGAAAATCGGTATTAGATGAAGCACTGTATTCAGTTCACCCATAGTCCTCTCCTTTAAGCAAAAAAGCAACTACCTTGATCGTAATCAAATGTTTTACGGTTTACATGGGTGTTTTGGATCAATCAAAACGTCTTGTTTCGTTCAAATGCCACTTCTTCACTAGCAGAGTCAAGTTCCTCGGGCATATTATCACCCTAGAGGGCCTGCAACCCGTACCGGAAAACGTCCAGGCCATCCTAGAACTCTGCGTCCACAAGGATGTCAAGCAAATCAAATCATTCCTCGCCTCCTGTAAATGGTTCGGCAAGTTCATCCCGAATCTGTCCAAGGTGGCTTGGCCACTGAATGACCTTTTGAGAAAGGATGTCCCTTTCATATTTTTCACGGAATGTGTGGAGGCCTTTGAAGAACTCAAACAACGGTTGGCATCGGCTCCCGTCCTTTCCAATCCGGACTTTGAAAAGTCCTTCCACTTATATATAGATGCGAGTGACCACGCGATGGGGGTATTCCTGGCCCAAGGCAAAAAGGAGCAGCTACAAACACGTCATATAATATACCTCCAAATCCCTGAATAAGGCCCAGGTGAACTACTCGGCCACAGAGAGGGAATGCCTGGCCGTGACAGATAAAATTGTCGAGATATACCTGGATGTAATGTTGTAATACTTTGTAGATAGCCTCAGAGGTTTTGGGGATTATTGAGCTGAGAGCTGGTTTAGAAATGGCTGTTGAATATTGTATGTCCTTCAAGGTTCTCCCAGTGGCAAGAAATCGTAAGGTAGCGGTGAGTCTTTCGTGTGGGGATATCGCTCTTCTCATTACAGTATCATGTTTATAAATTAACGGAGAAACTAAACGTAGCAACTCAAGATAATTCAACTCGTCCATCCTCAAATAATTTCGCCAATCATTTGGCTCAATTCTCAGTTCTTGTAATAATTTCACATGAGAGAATTCCCTATTCTTCAGTAACCACTCGCGGCTCCACTTTGATCTGTTTTTTCCGCGATTTTTCCCTATTTTTTGCTAAACATCCAATTAGTACTGACAGCAATACTACTTCCTTTATGCCTATAGCTTATCAAATGGAGTTGATAGCTAGCGCCTAGCAACGACAAGAAATCGTTACAATTTGTCGAAGCGTGTGAACAGCACTCCCACTCTTCGATTTATTTGAGCAATATAGAGCTCAATCTCTCGGCGAGAAATCGCTACAATATCTCGTAGTGTGTAAACCGGGCTTTAGGATGTGGTTCCACATCTGAATCATCATTTTCCAGTACATCAGATAAGTAAGACTAAGCTAAAAAAGTTAATAGGTTTAAATTAATAAAGGTCTCATAATGTAGCTTAACAATTTGTGAAAAGATAAAGCAGCCTGTTATGTGGAATCTCATTGAGAAGGAAACTGCCTGGTCTAGTATGAATTGCAAAACTTAGACAAAATCACATTAGTACCCTACAAGCAACAAGTAAGGGTGAAATCCATCAACCCAATATTATTTGATGATTTCCACCTCAATGGGATGTCACCCATATCAATGTAAAATTGAATTTCGTACAGTTGAAGGTAATCTTTTTGGAAGAGAATTCCAAAGATGAATGGTATACAAGAAAAAATGAGCAATAGCACAAATATGAATGTGGTTGCATTAAAAATGTTCACTCTGCTTGTTTAGCTCTAAATGTTTACTTGATTGTGAAAAGGGGTTATATGTGTTGGGCATTTAAGTGGACTGCATTCAAGTTTATAAGTTTATCAAATTTTAAAACTGAATTTACTATCCTTAAAGAAGGACATGAATTTTCTTTTAAAAAAAAGATATTTATCCTATATACAATTAGACTTACCCATTGTTGAGTTGTTGTTTTGAGTAGTATGTTTCAGGAACTTAACAAGACTGAACTGAACAATACTGAATTCAACAAGACCGATCTGAACAAAACCGAACTGTACAAGACCAGACTGGACTGAAAAAGCACGTAGCGAAGCAGTACCGATGAACAGCTTTGTGATTTTGTAACAGGAATCTGTCTTTATATATAATTTTAAAGCAGATTAATTACATGCAGCACATGTTACGAGGGCGCCGTCTGGTATATTAAAGTGCTATGATGGACAGAGAACATAAAACTCATACAAATTTTAATATGGTGTGATTGGGTTTTACGTCAACACATGTTGCAACTAGTTTACAAACATAAAACCCATACTAATTGTATTCTTTACGTCAACAGCCGATCATACAATCGAGATCGCGACTTAACAAAACATGACATGAATAGATTTTTTTATGGAGTGATTGGGTTTAACGACATGATGGACAGAGAACATGAAACTCATACCAATTTTAATATGTCGTGATTGGGTTTTACGTCAACACATGTTGCAACTGGTTACAATTTGTTACGATTGTATGATTTTTTACAAACATGAAACCCATACTACTTGAATTCTTTACGTCAACAGCCGATCAGACGATCGAGTTTGCGACTTTAAGAAAACATGAAATAAATAGATTTTCTATAGCGTGATCGGCAAACGTGACAAACGTGAAAAATTATACTAATTTTATGATGACATGATAGACGGACGTCAACAGCCGATTTTGATAACAAGTTTACGACTTTAGAAATGTGGAACCCATAATTTTTTGATTTACTAGATGTAGTACCCCATAGAAAATCAGATTGTAATGAACCTAACTGGTGGTGGGGGTGGTGATGATCATGAATTGAATGCTGATTCTTAAAAATCAGTGGTGGTTAGTTTTTAAATTATAATAATTAAATGTGTAGTTACTATTTAGCAAAATTCTGATAAAATTATTTTTAGATTAGTCATGAACAACAACGACCTCCAGTCTCAACAATCCGCGTTGAGCGATGACTCAGATGCTGAGTCGAAGAAATTAGTGGTGGTTAGTGTTTTGTGATAAATAAACAAACTATATTTGCATAATACTAATACAAATGCTATTTAGATCGGTAATGAACTACAGCACTCAAAGGAATCTCAGCAATCCTCATTGAGTGAGGAATCGGATACCTCAAATGAAGTAAGGCATTGTTTTTAAAGGAAAAGTATATGTGAGGACTTATATTGCTTGAACTAATAGTACTTATCATCTCAGGAATCGGAAAGTCCTGTAAACCCGTTTAACCCTTAAGATTATTTCACGGTTGAATCAAAGATTCTAACAAGGTTAAGCAGATTTGGCACCGATATTCATGAGCATAGAATGCAGTTTAAGAATTTAGATAAAATTAGCCCGGAGTATTATGCTACACGAGTGGAGGAGGTGTTTGATTTTATCAGCCCAAATACCACTATAGAGCTTATAGATAGGGAAATGGTCTATTTCTATATGAAATTAAGGCATGGAAGCGACCATTAAATATGCCTTATATGAAGGCAGATGAGCTTACCGGTAAACGTTTCCTGTATGAGTTTACCAAGAACGACCAAGGCAACTCTGTTCACGGTTTAAATGATGATTCTTTGGACATGTGTTTTATCACAACAAAACTTCCTGTGGGCTCTGGCTGGTCACCATTAGGTTGCTGCAGAAAATGAATCTACATTGATCTTGTAAAATGGTTAAAGACGAAAAAGAGTATTTACAACTATCAACAACAGTGATTAGTTATGCTTTGCCCCAACGATAGTGGTTGCAATCGCACAATTCATCAGTAAACAGCCATCAGCTACCAATAAAGACCATCAAATAGCCAAAGACATTCGTGATTATCGTTCCAGTCTGCAACGTGATGAGGCACGAGCTTTGCATGCAGAAGCTGGAGGTCCTGAAGGGCAATGTGGAATCTTTGAGTATCAGGGTTTTTAAGCCCTTTTCACGCAATGTGGCTACCGGCTTTATGTGTTTAGCGCTGAAGTCAACTTTACACCTATATTCATACGCCCTTAAACATGCTGCAAGCTTATCTGTGTTCTGCTCTATGATAATCACTATGCCGTATTGACTAAAATTGTGTTACCCGCATCACTTACCTTAGTTCCTTATATTCTAAAGGTGCCACGTGTACATACTAGTAGAGTAAGGAGACAGATGTTTAGGTAGCCTGTTATGGTTTCCCGAAGATGTTTTGGGTCTTTGTCCCCCTATCTACTTTTGACTGACTTGCACCCTTGGTAATTCATTCAGACAACTCAATTCTCAATAATAATTTAAATTAGTGAATAACTTCTAACAATACATCTAGTACAATCAATACAACAATTGGTATAGTATGTCTCTAAATTCTTAACCCTAGCTACATAGAACACAGCCTCAATTCAAGCCAGAAAAGTTGCATGTTTAATCCACTCACCCTAGAAGAGAAATTTAAGTAATCCAAGGTAATCTTAATCCATAGGTTTCACTTAATCCATAGGTTCACTTAATCCAAGTGCTTTGTCTAGCACCTCCAATTCGACACTTCCTAGCAATTTTTCTCCTCTATTTATATGGTTTATCCTTGGCTACCTGCCAGGATTGCACCATATTGCATCACTACGATATCTCGCAGCATGTAAACCGGACTTTAGTTTTAATCCTTGTTGTTCTTGTTCTCCAGATCTAATGTCGCTATGGCACAGTTCATGTATGAGATTAGTTCCTTCATCCTCTCCCACTGCTGCAGATTTAAATTTATTACCTTTTTGTAAAAATGCAACTGTTCACTGTTTTTATCTTTGATGTAGTCATGCAATTTGATGTATGTTCTATCTTTTAACTGCCCAGCAGAAAGGTATCACTCACCTTGAACTTGAAACATAACAGGATCCAGATTATTGGTAGTCTTCTGCTGCTTGCTTTTACGGTCCTCATCGGAATCACTCTCACTTTAAATACCCTGCTGCTGCTGGCGGTGGTGGTGACGGTAGCGACATGTTGACTGTCTCTGGCATATAGAGGATCACTCATGACTTGTAGCTGTAGCGTCTTCAGCAATAATGTTTGTTAGTTTTCCACAATTGTATGCATAAATAAAGGAATATTGAGGAGTGGAGTTTTAATAATTCAGAGCCCTTTACAATATTTTCATTGATGATATTTATTCAGGTCAACCAATGAGATATTGTCAAAACATTCCAAAGGTTTATTTTGATAATCTGTTGGTTTATCAAAGAACAACGTTTATCTTACTTTTCTAATTGCTATCTTGATACTTATTAAAAGAAAATAAATTGACCTAAATTTCGACATGGCTGAATAATTTAGTTACATCCTGTTTTTGAAAAACAAACCAATTTAAGAGATGTAATCTTGATGTATGATATCAGGGTACTTACGTATTATCCTAGACTACCTCAACCAACAGCTCCCAATAAAAGTAAATAATGGAAAAAGACCTTGAGTCCTTGAGACCTTGAGTAACCACATGATAAATTAACGAGATTTTTTGCTTGACGTTTATTTTGGGTGTAGTTGTTGGCATGAGAGGTAGCATAATAGCATTATGAAAATATGGGATTTGGCCAGCACAGACAAAAAAGCGATTACCTTTTTTCAACAACACGGACTCTTGCCATGTGAGCGTAAATGCACAAATGGTCATCCGGCAGTTCTTTATTGCGGAAAAACACATTTCTGGAAGTGCAACTCGAAAGACCGCCAAAAAAAACTGGCATACGGAATGGAACATGGTTTGCTGATTCCCGGATTTCATTTGTTACTGCCCTCTGATTCATTTATTGTTGGTCTGAGGAAATGACTTCAATCGACTGGTGTAAGCGACAGTTAGAAATGGCTGACAAAACAACAATAGACTGGAACAATTACTTGAGGGAAGTATGCACCGAAAATTTGATGTATAATAGTGGGAAAAAAATAGGTGGCGAAGGATTAATTGTTGAGATAGATGAAAGTTTGTTTAGTAAATGCAAAAACAACGCCGGTCGCGTACTACCTCAGCAATGGATTTTTGGAGGAATCTGTCGAGAAACGAAAGATGTTTTCCTTATTGAAGTTCCGGACCGAAGTGCTGAGACGTTAATGGAAGCTATCAAGGAGAACATTGTCGAAGGATCGATAATTTACTCCGACTCGTGGCGCTCGTACAAAACAAATGAATGGAATGATGCCGGCTTGCAACATTTTAAGGTGAATCATAAATACAATTTTGTGGACCCAACAACTGGAGCGCATACTCAATACATCGAAAGAATTTGGGGCTCAGCAAAATGGAGGAACAAAAAACATCGAGGTACTGCCCGTCATCATTTGGAGTCGTACCTGGCTGAGTTCATTTTGCGTCACTCCATCGGTAAACTATCCTTTCAGTGCCATATTGATAGCAATTAAACGACATTGGCCGCCTTAATTTTAAGACTGAGGTTGTCTGCATTTGCATCCTTGAGACCACATGAAAAATTTGTGCATTTTTTCTGCATTTGTATTAATACGCATTAAAATAACAATTGTATTGCGCAACATTTTGACATTGTTATCACTTTTCGTTACCCTTGTTAGGTAGTCTAGAATAATACGTAAGTACCGATATCATTTATTGCTATTTTAGACCAATATAATTAAAATTTATGGTTTAAGGTTCATTTTTGTTGTCCTAAAGTATTATTTACATCATGTTATCTTGAAAATGCACCGGAGGTCCTAAACATCCATCATGAAATATTCCTTGGCCTAGGATTGCTAATAATAATCGTTATCATCATGATTTAGTAGAATTATGTCCCTTACTGTTGTTGTTGGTTATTTACCATTAGGGTATTAATCCCTTTCTGTTGTAGGGGTATTTTCCATTAGGGTATGAACATCAGTGGAAAGTTTGTCTTATAGATATCCCTTCAAAAGAAGGACCCTGATATGGTTTATAGCTCCATCAGGCATTATTAGTAGTGTTGTATTCGGAAAAATACAAAAGTTACAACGAAGGAAAATGCGGAAAATAAGTGAAAGTGAAAGTGCAATGAAAAAAGAACGTACCTTTATGCAAAACGCAGAGGATCCGGCTGAAAGGAGACCAGGCCTCCATACGGAAAACGACTGACAACAGCCGAGAAGAATCGACATAGAGACCGATCGTCGGTTCCACGATGAGGATACTCATCCCAGTAGCGAACAAGATACGAAGTGATGGTGTATCGCGAAAGAGTTGGATATCCTTCAGGAGCGATTAACAATTGAAGATGGACGTCTGAATTCTAAGGATGATGGATGATCCAGTACTCTTCGTGCTTCCAGTAGACGAACGGATTATTCTGAGGATGATATAGAAGCTCACGATGAGGCAGAGCAGGAGGCTGAGCAGGTGGTTGAGCAGGAGCCATAGCCATGGTGCCGACGTAGAGATGTTGATATCCGGAGAGAGAAAGAGAAGAAACCGAGAACATTCGCGGTCAAAGTGTCCATGACAAATGGGAGAAAACGGAAATAAACAGCAGAATTTATACCCTATATAACGGAACCATGTGACCAAATCGAGAAGATTCTAGAAGAAGAAAGAAAAGGAAGTGCGCAAACAGAGAACTGAATTCTGAGAAATACGTACGAAAGCAAAGATCAACAGGAAATAGAATCACGTCGCAGCAGGGTCGAGAACATTCTAGAACACGGATATGACGTGCTGAGTGAAACCCGATTCCTGGAAATTCAAGTGAAAACCGGTTCGGATAAATAAACAAGTGTCATGGACGCCAGTGCAAAAGTGATGACAACGACATCTAGTGGAAACAGAAAGAAACACCGAAAGACTTATTCTGGTGATTGCAGAAAAACCACAAGACGTCAGAGAAAGCGAAACATATGAAAAGAAAGAGAAAAGTGCGAAGAACGTGATGAGAAAAGAATAAAAACCAAACGGAGCTGGGACATAGGAGAAAAGGGCCCAGAAAGAGAAATAAAAACGCCCTAAAAGCAGGAAGTTGAAAGTAGGCTTACAACGCCCACGGGAAATACGAGAAGCCAAAAAGAGGTCAAAACAGAATGCGAGCGCTGATGCGAACGCCCACAGAGAAAACGGGGACAACCAATGAGAGAAGGTTGACCTAATTCTGGCAGTATATAAGGAGGAGAAAAATCAGAGAAAAGCAGTTCACTTTGGTGCCTCCGAGCAGGCACATCTTCAGGACGCTACGCAGTAGTGGGTTTACGTGCCCTCCGGTAGCACAACAGTCTTCAGTGGGAAGCTACGCAGTAGTAGGTTTACGCGCCTACCGGTAGCACATCAGTGTAGCGAAGAAGGAGACTACACCTTGGTAAGCATGAATTGCTAAGTCAACCCTTAGAGGATTAGTTAAGAAGAATGTATATGATTCCTAGTACGTTTAGAAATTATGCAACGTGCATACTGTAGCGAATAAGTTGGAATAAGATGAATAAATAATGTAATTAATGTAAAATCGACTTAGTCCGATTTGATAAGAGTGTCACTGAGAGTTAAGAATTGCAAGTAAAGTCACGAGTGTTTACCGGGAAGCTAAGACCCAAAACATCTCCGAGGAAGGGTTATTACGCTACCATAACAACGAAAGTTTCCAGGTAAGCCAATATGTACCGTCTATAAAGTGGACTGGTGGCAGCATAAATAATTAAAGATTGTCCATAAATACGGGCGGGTAACAGTAGTATAACACAGCTGAACATTGTTTTTAAGCAATTTCTTTTTGAGTATAAGGACAAGATAGCCCAGGATTAATGGATGGCACTAAGAAGTAAGTTTTATTATTTTTTTTGTAATTTTATTACTATAATTATTATGACTTTAGTGCCCTTATTCTTATTATTTTTATTACATTTAATTTAAGGATTAGCCTTGGTGGAATGGCATAGGCACCCTCCACCACTAATTATGGACCCCTTGGCAGGGGCCCTGATGACACCTTAAATGCTGGCTAGGATATTTGGGAAGTGGAAACAATCAAAAATGATATAGATAACCAAAGACTACTAATCCAAGATTTAATTTGTAAATAATATGTTACTGCTGGTAACTAGTTTTTAATTTGATTTTGTATTTTTTCATCTATATTTTGAATGAAATATTAGTGTGAAATGCTGTTTTCAATTTTTTTTACACTTTTCAGATTTGAACTACAAAATGGGGCTGGATGGTTTGAGGAAATTAAAACGTGTCCTTACATTTCTGTTTAAAAATAGAGTAATAGTATAAAGGACAATTGTTACACCGACATTTAACATCCATCTGTTATCGTGTCTTCTATAGCCTAATGGTTAGCGTGCCTGACTCGCCTGCTGAGGTTCCCTCGTTCAACTCCAGACTGTTTCATGATTTTTTTCTAATATAAAATTTAAATAGTGACGTCAACAATATCACGTAGTAAAATGGAAGACAATGATAGCGGCAGGGATTCACACTATAAATTTTACATAGGGCCTTGGCATGTTGGTGAATCATGACACCAACTTTTAACATCCTTCAGTTATCTGGCCCTCCGTATTCTAGTGATTAGTGTGCGTGTTTTGCCTGCTGAGGTTTCCTGGTTCGAACCTGCTGTAGTTTGTGTATTTTTTTGTAATATAAATTAATTAAAAGAACAAAATAACATCAGCAAAATGGCCGACTTCCCGTTGGGGAACAAGCTGGCCGCCGAATATTGGGGCGGGGCTTTCCGCTATAAGTCTCTACGAGAAGGGCCAATCAGATGGCTAGGGGGTATAAAGGGCAATTATCCTCCAAGCATCAACACTCATCTTATCCATTTCTCCATAGTCGAGTGGTTAGCGTGCCTGTTCTGCATGCTGAGGATCCTCGGTTCGATCCCAGGCTGTATTAGGCATTTTCTTTCAAAATAAATTTATTTAAAAAATTACGTCAGCAAGATGGCTGACTTCCAGTAAATATCCCTAATGGCCACCGGAAAAAGGGGGCAGGGCTAAGTGCCCAAAATCACGCATTTTCTGTGTTTTAAAAAGGGGCGGGGCATCCCTCCATCTGGGCACAGTGTACTACTAACAAGATCTGTCATACCAAATTTAAATTTTTTAATACCAATGGGTAGTGAGTAAAAACAACCAAGATACGATTTTAATTATTGCTTACATCTTTTCTACCACTATAATTAACCAGATTTTGAATTAGATCCTAGTTATGAAAGAGGATCAACTTTTAAGACCACTCACAGCAGATAAACTTTTTTAATTTTTTGACAGATTTTTATCTTCCCAGTCCTTCCGACCGAAATTCTTCACCGCATGAGCCTACGTTTAGTCTTAGGCCTAAAGCCCATCAGATCCACGATCCGTAAGCCTGGATTACGTGTCAGAGGATTCCAGTCCTAAACGCCCCGACCCAGAAGTTGGACACCCCATCGTTTATGATTGCATTAGAATTCCCCTTAGTCCTGAGACTAACTGAAACCTCTCAACATTTGACAGACATTTTTCTGCTGGGGCTGCTGAATATGCTTCACTTTATTAGAATCAAGGACTATCAACAAGCAATTTTCCAGACAACATTTTTGAAAGTGACATTGAAATAGATTCAACTTTAGATTCAGAAACAGAATCCGAACTGGACTTTTCTTCAGACGTTGAATAAATACTTTTTAATCTTAATCATACCTAATTCGTCAGTCTGTTTCGAGTCCTGGAGAGGAAATGGCAGCTTCACACATGAGCTATGCCAGCATCATTCAAAGGTTTACAAATGAGGACAATTTCAAAATTTATACCTTTTTAAGAGCTTTTAAATCAGCTCACAAATTTGCCAAATGGCCAGATGAGTTAGTAATTAAATTTCTTAAATCAAAAATGCAGGGTGTCACAGCAGCTTTGTGGCACAATAGCCTCGAATTTGAAAACGCTGCATCTTATGAAGAATTTAAGACAGCTATATTAAATATATCATATTCAATATTACATGTATATTCAAGCCTTCACAACCCCTCTCAAGAATTTTAGAATTAAGCAAAATTAAACAAGGTACTCAAGATAACGTAAGAGCTTTTGCAAATAGATTGCAAAGAAAGGCCTCGGAAAAAACAACATTCTGGCTCAATTTCAGGCGGGTTTAATGCCTAAATATTCTGAAAATGTCATTAAGCAATATGCGGACAACATGGAAGATGCAATCAAACAGGCTGAGCTGATTGAAATTAGCACACCTTTGTTGGAAAGAGGTAAGGTTAAATTCCTAAATCCAAAGGAGTCCAAAAACATTTGCAATTCTGGCTATAGCTGAGAAATTTTCTAACTGGGAAAGTAGTATGGAAAACCTTCAAAAGCAGATAGCTACTCTAGGAAAGGATGAATTCCAGCCAACTGCTTACACTCAAACTCAAACTCCAGCAAACAACCATCAGTCGCAGAAGAGACAACTCCTGCAATACAAGTTTACAACCATGTGGGCAAAAATCTAAATACCAAATGATTGCCAATATGTCCTACAAAGATGAAAGTGAAAGTGAACCAAGGTGGAAGAGGGAAGGTATGCCTCCCATGCTTGACATGGATCTGAGAGCTAACCAATTTAATGATAACCCTTGCCAAATTTGTAGCAGAGTTGGCCACAATGCAGTGATTTGTTATCATCGGATTCCGAAGCAAGGCTTTCAATTAAATCAAGGATACCAGAGTCAACCTTGGGGTGAGAATCAGGGTCCAAATGTAACCAGCAATCGAGGTCCAAGTTGGAAAAGGCTTACTTTTAATGCACTTAGGCCAACCTACAATGGCTAACCATCATACCAAGTAGGCTACAAACTGCAAAATTCACCTTATCGACCTTCTCAAAATCCACAATACCGTGCTCCCCAAAACTCACAATATGTAAACCATGCTCAACCTCGTTTTAGTCCTCCACTATCTGATAAGTGTTTTAAATGTGGAAAAAGGGGCATTTTGCCAGAGATTGTCACAGCCATAGTTCCTACCAACCAAGTCGGAATTTAAACTACGGGGGCAATGGAGTCAACAGCCTCAGTCTCGAGGAGCCCACCATGGGGAAACAGGAAAGCTGCAAAACTTACTGGATATGAGGAAACTTGTAAGTCCACGTAGTTAATCCGTGGCATCCTGTGGCTGGTATATTTAGAATTATTGGATAGCGAGGATTAAGATGAAGATAACGTTTCTTTTGTGGTGTAGGGAATATGGAATTGTTCCTTATAGTCTCAGGACGACTACGAAAATCAACAACGAAGAAGGAAGACAAGCAACGTTGGAAGGTTAATAACGTTGTGTAGTTGTTGATTTCGCCTCATTCTTGTATGTTCTTAATTTTTATTAAAAAGGAGCGCCTGATGATGGATCAAATAATGATCCGAAACATCGCGTAAAGAAAATGTGAATTGGCTGTGAATCCTTTATTCCAATAATTCTGGATATGAGGAAGAAAACTAGTTCCATTGACTGTTACATTCCATATTTTCCAATGGAGGTGAATCGATCAAAGGTGCTGATGGTATTTGACACGGGTGCAACCGAATCCTTTGTGTCCAAACTTTAATACAAAAAAAACTAAAGGACAAAAAAATTGAAGAATTAAGCCCAGTATCGATCATGGCCAAGACAGTTTCTGGGGCTCCTTTTCTCTTGTCTAGGCAGTTGGCAGAACATTAAGAACATTGAAAATGGGATTATTAGAATTACAAACCACACTGTAAGTCCCATTCATCTGCCAGACAGGTGTGATATTCTTCTTGGACAAGACCTAATTCATGTGTTGAATTTAGACTTAACTCCCAATGGAAATAGGATAGTTTCACCCACCTATCCTGTTTCCTTAACAGCCATCAATGACTCAGTCAAGTGTAAGAGAGCTTATGCTTTTTGGAATTTTAGCAAAAAGAAATGTACTTTCTGAAGATGCTCATGCAGCAGACATTAGAAAAAATCTGCAGCTAAATCATATTGATCCCGCTGTTAGAAATCAAGTAGAGCAAATGCTCCTAGATTTCCACAGAGTATTCGAACTGTCTCAAAGGGAGTTAAACCCCACGAAAATCATCACTCATACACTGGATCTGATGGACAATACTCCTATCTACAAAAGACCTTACAAACTACCCAAGGCACACCAAGGTCCCTGCATGCTGGTTATATCAACTGGTAAATCACTTCGCTTTGTGATAGAATTTTGGGCTTTAAATGAAAAAACGATAGGAGACCGATACCCTTTACCAAACATCTAAGCACTACTTGAAAGGGTAGGTAATGCAAAGGTTTTTTCTGTAATAAACTTTTCCAGTTCATTTTACCAAGTTCTCATGCATGAGAACGATCAACATAAAATGGCTTTTTCTATGCCAAACGGCCATTATGAGTTTACTCGCTTATCAATGGGTCTAAAAACCTCCACCAACAATTTTCAGTGAATTGTGAATAGTGCCATGGAGGCTTTAATTGGCAAAATTTGCAGTATTTATCGATGATTTCCTGATTTTTAGTAATTTTCTTGAGGAGCAGGACTAAAAGTCAAACTTGCTATTAGCAGGTCTGAAAACAATTATTGAATTTTATATTATAATGTAAGTTGAGATAGTTGGGAAATTGTTACCCCAATGTTGAATTGAATTAACTGCTTGACATAGACATTTGGATCTAGTCATTGGGGTAATTGTAGTTAAGAAATTTGTGCTCAGTTAATGTAACTTTTATTAATTGGAGTTGTTTTGTGTGAGATATTTATTGTTTTTTTCATCTCTGTAATTTGTGGGGAAAATCGAATTGTTATTTGTATTTATGATTGATACTTACCTTAATGATTGAAGTGAAAATTTAAAGTCTATGTATGATCCCTAATTTTGCCAATTGATTAATTGTCTGGGAAAATAACGAAATAATTGAGTTGATCTAACATATTTTAACCATCGTCTGTCATTGAATGAGATCTAATGAGAAATATTGCTTGTTAATTATGGAATTGATTTATTACTTGATGATCTAAAAACATTAAACTACTTCAGTCTAATGTAATTAATTTGATTCACTTGATTGGGACCTTAAAAATGTAAAGCCTGGTGACAGGGCTACGAACCAGACCATCACAGGGTTTCATTTCATTTTTAAATTGTTGCTTGGAATTGCTAAGTATGGCGCCGGGTAGCGGCACATGAAACTCCTATTAATACCCCGTTCAGACCGAAATTTCTGAACGCGTTCAGCTGCCGAAACGGGTTTGGATTTTGCGGTCTAGACAGTG
>JAQIXS010004456.1:0-15061 GCA_034700785.1 Rossiulus vilnensis
CGAAATTGTTTTACAATTTTCAAATTATCGAGTCATAATTGCATATGCCAGACTCATGTAAGATCAAAGAGCGATATTGTTGTATTACGGTAAACTCAACCATAGTAACCCCTACGATGAAAGCCGGGTTTAATTATCTAATACATTAAAAAAAACTGTGCAACTAACTATTTAAAATGTCTAATTTCGTTCAATACTACTCTTAACTCCTCTAGACTATGAACAAAGAAAAAGAAAAGATCAAGTGCTTAATAACAAAAGCTGAACAAATATTAAAATGTGAAACCTTGTCTGAAGATGCCTGTGGGAGAATTCGAGCTGCCATTGGCAAGGCAAATTTGCTTCTGTCACAAAAATTCCAGCAGTTTAAAGGATTATGTGAGAAGAATCTGGTGAGTTAATGGTGTATTAATGTGGAGTTCAACAAGCCATTTCATTACTGATCAGTATAAACGGAATTTCTTTACTTGAGAATTGCTTTTCTCTCGTTTAAGACTCAAAGTGCTGGTGAGCAATTTCCTACCACAATTGAAGATTTGGCAGGATTTTGGGATATGGTACTTATTCAGGTTGATGACATTCACGGCATGTTTGCAGCAATTGACAAAGCACATCAGGAAGGATGGATTATGGATGAAAAGGTAATCACTATTTATTTTACTGATATTGTTGAAAATAATTTGCCTGTGAGGACAATCTTTCCCAAGTAGTTAAGCAATATTTGATTGTTAAGCAAAATTTAACAATTAAGCATCTATTGATACAAATAAATTTTTATAAATACTTTCGTAACATCCACCCTCATACTTTTCGGTTTATGAATAGCGCTGTAGGTTTTTTTTGCAGATAAATTTTGGGTTCATATACAGTATTTTCTTCCTATATAGTTTATTATTGAGTCGATTTGTTTTCTTGAATCACATTAAAATTGCCTGTAAAACCATTTTAAAACTACATGTACCAATACCCTCATGTGGTGAAGTATTTTGTTTACTTTTGGGATAAATAGAAATGTGATGCCATTAATCAGCATTTTTGAAAGATGCGCTTTAATAAAAGCTGCAACCCTTCTTTTCGGATCTAAGATCCGAAAATTTTAAGGAAAGTGTGGCTTGTACACGAGCAAATATGGTATTTAATGTCATTTTCGATAACCATTCTCCGTTTCATAACTTATGTCCAGATATCTAACTTCAGCAATTTAGTAAACCCCATGTTTAATTATATTATATTAATTAATACTAAATCACAGGATCTCATTTCTACTAAAAAGGATCACAGAACTGTTCCGGATGGCTCATCCTTGTCAGCATCACACTCTACCCCCAGAGTTAAAAAAGTGGGACTAAGAAAGTCAACGCCATTCACTCCAGAACGTTCGGCAAAATCTGCAGAAGCTTCACGAGCACGTGAGGAGGCACGGCGACTTCTTTTGGAAGCCAAGCGCAGGGGAAGACAACAAACGGCATCCCAAGGAGATAATTCAAGCATCGAAATTTATGTGCCAGACGACAAAGAATAACTTCAGTTAATACACTAGGTTTAGTAGCATCACGGTTGAGGGTGTTTGTTATCGCTCAGTTGTTGGTACTGTATGTTACTTTGCTAAATGATACAACGTGTTAAAATGTTCACCATAGAACTAATATTTGTAATAATTTGATTTCAGTTTAATATCGTGGCAAATTCAGCTTTAGGTTTTATAATGTCACTTTTTAAAGTTTTTCCTTATGAAATGAAAATTTCAAACAGCATTTTGGTCAAAATAAGTTTGTTGGAAAATTTTTAAAAAGTCAGTTAAATTTATGAAAGTGTCTTAATTGTTAATTTTGAGAATGACAAACTGAGAAAGTGTCGCTTGTTTATAATAATTTCTGTAAAGCAAGCAGTCAGTGAATATAATAAATGGGCACTAGCTCGCTGACGTACGTTTAGCATGTGGTCTACAATTCTCACAATAGTTGGCCTACTGTGGTTATACTGAAATAAATTACATATTTATAACATAATTATTCGATTTTTCAACGCCAGAAATCCACACTATTTTCTTAGATACGGGGAAGCACAAATACTTGATAGATAACTAAGTCAAACTGCAAATTGGCAGTAAAACCATTTCTAGTACTGATGATTTTGTGTTCCATTGGCTATACTTGGGAAATCCATGCATAAATTTGAGATCATGTGAACCACATACTCGTTGTTGTTGTTTGATGAAGTGTTTCTACTTCTTGGATTTTTGTTTGGATATTTATGAGATTGAACCATAATGTTACTTTTCTTAGAAAAGAGCTGAGCAAGGTTCTTCTAGTTGTGAATATTTTGAGTGAAGGGCAGGTTAACAATTAGAATGGAATTAATAATCAGAATTTTTTTCTTATCGCATTTCATGACAAGCCATTTTCATATTAAGGTCGATCAACAGCCTGTTCTCAGCAAATAACCACAATGCACAAATATAACTTCTTCCCCCAAATTCAATTCAGTATTACCTCTGCAAAATACATGTTTTTTCCGTTTTGAATTGGTCGGTCACTAATGCCCTCCATGTTTTATTCACAATCAACCGGCAAAACTACATTTGATTAAAACTTAAATTACTTTAGTTTCTTCTGTATAAATAAACTGAACATTTTAAAATAATTAAAATAGGACAGTAACAGGGAAACATGTATCTAGTAGTGTTAATACTTAAAATGAACACTTTTTTGCAGCCCATAAATAGTGCTAGTTAGTAATTTGTCATCTTAAATCAGGTTGCTTGTGTCTATTAAGCCTTCTATGAAATCGAGTTAACAACAGGATTAATGACTTGAATGAGCTTGCCGAACTTCATGATTATTTATGGAGTGTCACACATTTACACCATGCTACTCAATACAATTTTCTTAAAACGTACGTTTACATCACTTAAATACATTTAACATTAGAAGTACATCATAAAAACCAAATGAGCAATTTGTTTTTGGAAATTTCTGTGTTAAATGTAGTGGGGAAATTTAAAATTGCTTTGCAAACTGTTAAAATCTTTCAAAGGATTAGTTTAATGGTACACAAAAGGCTACATGTGAAAACATCCTGATATATAATTGTTATTATCTTTAATCACGTGTTGAAGGTATTGTAGAAACTAAGAAATTTAGTCAAGTACTATTTGTTGCTCTGTATTGTGTATTTATTAATTTGTTAAACTTTCGTGGGTATGAGCTGTAAGGGAATCATATATGCCAACAGCTTATACCAGAACAACTACCAATTTATTTTGGTTTAAATGAATGCACCTCCCAAATATTAAATTTATTGAACATCCGAATATGTACAAGAATAAATTTACATTTGGTTTTTGATGAATAATTCAAATGCAAAGACTCATGTCACAAACCTATTTTAAATGGCATGGCGCTGTTCTAATAAATTTCTAAAATTTTCATTTCATTTAACACTTAAAAAGATGTTCCACATAGCTTTCCACAGAAAATTACTACTTTTATTTTGCACTACGTTTCGCCAGTCCCTTTGGTTTCATTAGAAGCTATTAGTTATAGCTGTTGTTGCACTACAGCTTGACCCCAAATACCTTCCCCAGGTTAGGTGTCCTTATTCCTACATTTCTAGTACTTTCCTTGAGGTTGTGGTAGACATTGGTAATCAAACAATCATGTGGAACATCTTGTCTTTATAAATTCAGCAACATTACGTCAGAGAGTTTACAATTTAAGAGATATCCAGAACTCTAAGACATGTACTGGACTTGTACATTGCCACGTGACAAAATATCTGTAAAAACAAGTTAAAACAACTGCTAAGCTAATTGAACTAATAAGTCCAAATTAAGTGCTATGGGCTCATACGTGTAGAAAACACTCCCTATATTGATACATGAACATGTAGATTGAAATGGTGTGTATCGCACATTAATTTTGTTATCTATTCGAGTCTGTCTGTTCCATCCGCCAACAAAATTTAATGGAAATCTGCACAAACCACAGTGAAATTATATTTCTGCATAAATACTCATTAGTCATATACCAGAATATGATGCTTATTGTTATTAGTGGCTATGTAGGTCAATGAACAAAATATTCATTTTCACTCCTAAGCTGTATTTAAATATTACTTATTTTTTACAAATGCAAAGAAGGATTAAAGGATCGAATGACAAGTGTATGCTTGGACTCAATAATTACTGTTGATCACAATATGTTAAGCTTCATCGTTCTTTTTTCTCTTTCCTACAAATTGAAATATTTCACTTCATCTTTCCTTGCATATGATGATGTAAACTACACATTGAATGTCTTTACACATGATTGCCTAATTTTAACAACTTACAATCATAGTTCAAATATTTCTCTTCACAGGGACATTGGTTAAAACGTTTTCAAGAAATATTTAATGTCTTCATTTAATATTAGATTTTAGCTGAATATAATGCATTAACATAATGTATAACCATGTTTGGATGAATGTACCATCTATAATTCATTTTCATAAGCACATCAAGTTCCAAAAATGCCCCTATGGCTGAGATCGACGCCCAGCAGCAAAACCTCCCATTACTGATACATTTAAATTTCCCACACATTCATTATGCACAACTGCTTTCAGGATTACATAATTTGAAAATATCCTGTCTATTTATTTTAAAAAGACAACCAAAAATAAAATTTTCCACCAAAAATGGGGAAAATTACCTGTTTTTTTTACATTCTGTATGTTCACTATTACCCTGACATTTTGAAAATAAATTCTATAGCAAAATCACCAAAAATAATATTCATCGATAACAAAATATTTTTTCTGCATAGTAGTTTCTGAGCATTTACTTATTTATCAGTAAATTTAATGAAAACAATATTTATAAACAATTCCTTACAAAACCTTCCATTAGAGGTGCCACTCAAATTCAGTACATAAGGAACCACTAACCACTTTTCCTGATCATCCGACTTTCCCTGTGCACACAAACTTGATATAAAATGGTCAGAACCATATAAATTAGCTGACATACCCAGCGTTGCTCGTGGGTTAACTAAACAAAAATGTTCGAAAAAGGCTAGTGCCGCTCAACATACAAAGCAAGGCTCGTCCATAAATGTTAATCTCTCCACTTAACCACACTACATACATTAAAAATTAAAAAAACCTTTTTAGTGGGTGGCAATAAGTTACATACTGAACATCCTTGCCAAATTACGTTTTAACAGCAAAGTTTGGGAGAAACATTTAAACGTCTGCAATCAACACACGGTCTTCCACTTGGTTGAACTTGGTAAAAATATTAACCCAAAAACAGTTTAGGAAGAATCATTTACCCTCTCATATTAACAACTCTAATGGAGTGTTTCAACAAAATCCCTTATTGGGTGGTTTTAGAATTTCAGGTACATAGAACATTTCAAGGTTCTAGCATTTACAATTTGGGCTCTACATTTATGAGTCAAGTCTGCGAGTGAGGACCCATATAAATAGGATTTTCACACTATATGAAACACTGTCACTTAAGGCACCTTTGAATGACAATGCTCTTCATATGTGAAACCTTTGGATGCAAGAGGTGGATGAGAAACAGAATAGCCAAAATTCCTTAACATAAAAACAATATTAATTCAAACTCAGCAGTAAAAAATATAGGTTGAAGTCCACAATCAAATAAATCAAGATATTAGTGTACAATTAAATCTCACTATGTGCTTGAAGTGAGCAAATAACACTTACGGCCCCATGTTTTGCTATCTTGTAAGATGGAATAACATTTTACAATTGTCATTTGCTGACATCACTATTAGCCCCAAATAAAGCCTGAATTAATGGCAAAGCCAAGTAGATTGGGCAGCAAACAGGTAAAAATGTAGCCCTTCTTTAATATAGATACCTTTAGCAAATAACCAAACCTTTGTCAAACAATTTGTAAGCTAATACTAATGGACTTCCTAGAATGAGAACTAAGTCTTTTAAACAAAGGGACATCGCTCAATTACTCATTTAAAATGTCATACATACCAATTAGCAAGGATAAAACTTTGAATAACATCTTGGCAGAAGCATCTGGCACATAAGTCTTGGACAAATCTGGCCACTGCAGTCTGGTAAACTTATCTAGAGCTTGCTTTACAATTTTCGCGACAAGGACAACAACGAGGATGGAACCCCAGGATGTTTTGAATTAAAGCGACAAAAATAATCGTACTGACTTACCTTTTACCATACCGTACATACCTATTTAACCAATAAGGTACTGGCGCACAAAGTGGAATAAGGTGCCATATTAATCGTTCTTGCCAAACATCAACCCATTTGGAGTGAATTTAATTTTTTTTATTTTCTTTACAGTACTAGGCAATGCTACTTGCATTGGATGCAATACGGGGCCATAAGTCAGCACATTCCTTGGCTACTGGACCAGTAATCGCAGAACCTTAAATAAGAAATGATGTGTGATTTAAATTATCTTCAATCAGCAATTTCCAGTCACATAATTGTAGGTAGCTTACCTTTCATTTCTCCCTTATTGTTGACTATGACCCCTGCATTGTCTTCAAAATATAAAACCACTCCATCTCTTCTTCTTATAGCTTTCCGCTGCCTTATCACCACAGCCGGCATAACTGAAGCAATGTTAAATGGTCATTATTAAGAGATGTTAAACGCAGCCACAGCAAAAAAATAAAAGCAGATAACAAGTATGTTTGTGAAACTAAACATATGATAATATAACCATACCTTTTTTTCTTAACTCTGGCTTTCCTTTTTTCACTGTAGCTACAATCATGTCACCGCAACCTGCTGCGGGCAAACGATTTAAACGTCCTTTGATTCCATGAACAGCAATTACGTACAGGTTTTTCGCACCTGTTAAAAAAGTGAAACAAATTTACAGGTCAACAATTCGAACATAAAAGTTTTAATAAGCCTTGGACATCAGGCTTACGGAAAATTACACGTGATTTTTTAAGGTAAAACTTACCGGTGTTATCGGCACAGTTAATTACCGCTCCTACGGGTAAAGCTAAAGAAATGCGAAACTTCGCTCCCGCGGTACCACCACGTCCTAAATTAAGGCAAACAGGTCAAAATTTAGAGTATTATGGTAACACGTTCCTATGTTGTAGGCTTATTGTCATTTGGACACGCCATCCATTTACATCCTCAAACTTCAACTACGCTTAATCGAGCCAGAATAATAAATTAAGCTGTCTGAGCATACTACAGTGTTTTATTTCTTTGATTTACGGGTGAAATTATACATGGATGTAAACTATAACTAAGGATGGCGAAGGATTTTGAAGATTTAGAATAACAAACTCACCTCTCTTCGACATGTTGCTTGCTGAATAAAATGTAAAGGACTAACTCACGCATGCGCACTGCGCCTTTTAGTTCCTCAAATCGTAATCGGGTTCAGCTTGCTAGAATGGTAAGGCGCTTCTTCAAATAGAGAATTTTTGAAGCGGGATTTTCAAAACAAATAACGGAAAATCGTCAACGTGCTAACAAAACAACAACATAACCGATGTTAAAACACAACACTTGACTTTAATACCACAGCTATTTCAATAGCTGTCGCGGCGATTCTTCACCCAGATAATATTTTTGCAAGAAAAACAAAACTTTAAATTTGAATAAAAGATAAATTAGGTAATATTTCATAAAAAAAGGACAAAATCATAAAATACTTGCCCTAAAATAACTAGTATTCACGGATTCTTTCCCCATCTGTCCTACCTCCCTCCCTTCTAAGAAAAAAAATCTTACTAGATAAATTTGATACATGTACATAATAAGCAGATAATAAGTTTTAAATCACAGAAACAAATGCTTGAGATAATTTATTCAAGCAGCCTAGGACTATGCTAACATAATTTCGAAAAAAAATGGAAATAGCGAAATGTGTCAAAATACTTAATTAAAGATACACCGAGCAAGGTTGGCTTTGTTGTAAGACGTTACACCTCCCGGGGATTCCTTCCTGTTGAAATCTCTATGCGAGTGAAACTCGCATAGTGGTTGAAGAAGGTAACGTCCTTTATTTAAAAAATGCCGTTTTATTAGAAGAATGTTGATTATAAGGTCAAAGGTCAATTAGACAATTTTAGTTATAAATGATACGTTATCTTTGGCTTTAATGCGATGTTATTTTGTAAAATAATGGCATTATATGACATCAGTTTTCTGCACTATTTGCTAATTAAAATGTCGTCGTTTTTGACGTCACTATACACTTGTATATTAATATATCATAAACGACGTCTTGTTTAGAATATTCAATATTAGTACTGAAATAAATTATTTAAGGATGTTAGTGTTAACAGGTTATTATATTCTAGTGTTTATAGTCTGGTATGACATTTATTAAAAAACATCTAATCGATGATTGCTAATTGCTAATTGTTAAAATAATGGCCAACAAAATTCAATCTCTGTACTTTTCCAAACCATGTATTCAAACCTTGATAAGAGGGATCTCATAGGAACCATTTATGGATGTCCATACATTTTGCTTGCAGTTCATATGTAAAATCGAATAAAATCCGTGTGTGTTCAGACGCATTCGTGCACATTCGAACGACTTAATTTTTGTTTAATTTCGTACGAATATGCATTGAAGTTAAATCCCACTTATTCAAGTAAAATAGTTTAATCCTTCCCACATACACATGTACACGTAGAAGCGAGGGGAGGGAAGGGGGAGGGGTTAAGACCACCTCCACCCCCCATTAAACACAATGCTGTCGTTATAACTATGTGGTATAGGAGTACTTTCCAACCCAAAACCATTTGTACGAAAAACAATTCTATTATTACAAATTGCAAGATGTTAAAATTGAGTCGAACAAGAATCAATCGAAGGCACAGCGGCGTGGTTTAATCATTAAAATAATCTCTAAACCATTCCAAACCATGTAACCACTCATCGTCATATAATGCAGCAGTTAAAAAAAATCAGTTTCATGGCACTGAATGTGAACAGCTATAATCGAAGCATACATGTAATTGACGTGCAAGGACATTTTAACTTGTATGCAATGCATGTGCACTACTGAATTTATCTACAGGTATAATAGAAATCATTTGCATAGTCGCGGTTCATTACTGCATTTAATATTTACACAGTAGCTGAACGTGCACACTCCACAGTTAAGGGGTAGCTAGTTCACAAATCTTCATTGTGGTTGTCGATGTGGAGCGAAAGTAAAAACAAGAAAAGTTTTTATCCCATCTGCCAGCAGAACAGTTCCAAATTCTCACCCTAAAACAGCTCGGGTCAATCGCATGCATGAGCAAATCAATTTCAATTGTAATATTCGTAGTCATCGTTTTCTTCGTCCGTTCCCGGATAATCGGACACTTCTTGGTAATCCATTTCCAACGCGTGGATATCTTCCCTGGCTTCCGCAAACTCCCCTTCCTCCATGCCTTCACCAACATACCAATGGACGAAAGCACGTTTGTTGTACATTAAATCGAATTTACGTGCCAGACGACTCCATGCTTCGGCAATGGCGGTTGTGTTCGCCAAACAGCAAACAGCACGAAGCACTTTGGCCAGATCTCCACCAGGAACCACTGTTGGAGGTTGATAATTTATGCCAACCTAGAAGAAATAAACGTTAAATGCATGACTCTTAATTTTGCATAGTGAGCATCGTTAGTTATACATTGATTGATATCAAATTTGAATTTTATAGTTGTAATTATAAAATCATGTAACATTTAGATTGGATGAATATTTTCAAAGCGTTTGAGGTCAAACTTTCAAACAGGCTGGATTTATGCTAATATTGACATGCTGTCGAATTATCCAATTTATCCGGATAGTCTCACTTTAAATCCAGTTGGACACCAGTCTACGAACTGGATCGTGCGTTTGGTTTTGATTGAAGCTATTGCTGCATTGACGTCTTTAGGAACAACATCACCACGGTAGAGCAAACAGCAAGCGATGTATTTTCCACGTCTAGGATCACATTTCACCTAATATTAAAGTTCATCGAATTCGTGTATTATGATTGATATTCAACTTCTATTCCCCGTTCCTTCGTTCACATCAATTATTCAAAACTTTTATCAACTATATAGGCCTATGTACGATCAGTATTTCTTGGCATTCTGTTAGCTAACTATCAAATGTTTACGTTTTCAAGATTTACCATTTGATTCGTAGGTTCAAAACATGATTTCGTGATTTCGTCGACAGTCAGTTGTTCGTGATAGGCCTTTGCGGCTGACACCACGGGTGCATAAGTGGCCAATGGAAAGTGGATTCTTGGATAGGGTACTAAATTCGTTTGGAATTCGTTGAGATCGACGTTAAGAGCGCCGTCAAAACGCAACGAAGCCGTGATAGAGGAAACGATTTGTCCCAGAAGTCGGTTTAAATTGGTATAAGTTGGCCGATCGATATCCAAATTGCGACGGCAAACTGCAAAAAGAAACTTTGCGTAAAATGCGCCTTATGTTTCAACGTAACGCAGCACACAATATTTAAAATGTAATCATACGATCATAAATCGCTTCGTTGTCTGCCATAAAAGCACAATCGACATGTTCCAGCGTTGTGTGGGTGTAAAGTAAGGCATTGTAAGGCTCCACAACAGCTGTAGAAACCTAATTAGATTTCCATAATAAATACAAGACAGTGCGAGTTAATTAATTAGCACTTTAGTCTCCTAATTAATGATCACGTTGCAGGATTTCGAAAGCATTTTTTTAAAATCAATTTTCGCATTTGTATTGTTTTAATGGGCCCAAGTAGCATTTCAGATTATAAACAGTTTAATGTTTTTGTATTTATAATTTGTATGGAAAAGCCCAAAAATCCATTATTTGATGATGTGTGATTAGTTCTTTCTAAAAAATTTCGTCTTTAGTGTTTTTAAAAATCACCTTGAACGCAGTATAGGCGAAATTTCTATATAAAAAAAAACTAGTCGCAAATGATGGGTTTTCTTCAGATTTTCCATAAAAAATTGTTTATAAATACAGTATATAACCAATTAAGTTATTATGAAAAACTTGAAACAAATGTGGACTTTTTCCAGAAAGCTGAACTTTAATCAAAATGAAGGATTTTAGTCAACATTTCATAACAAAATGGGTGTAAAAATAATGCAATGCGCGCGTTTAGAATAAAAATTGAATTGAGCGGAAGAATCAATATTCTTAATATAATTTGCGATAGATATTATAATGCATTTTTTTTTAAAAAAAGGAGTAGTGATCGCAATTAAAGTTGGAATAAAAATCGAAACCTTGCAACGCATTATTGCCCAAAAATACTTTCGTGCAAATGGTACCTGGGGTGCAGGATAAATGGAGAAAACTAATTTCGACTTCTTGCCATAGTCCACTGAAAGCCTTTCCATTAATAAAGAAGAAAATCCAGAACCTGTACCACCACCAAAGCTATGGAAAACGAGGAAACCCTGCAGACTTGTCATACCATCTGTCAATTTTCTGACACGGTCGGAAACTAAATCGATTATTTCGCGACCTAATAAAATAACGACAACAAATACATTTTACAATAGGCTCTATCGTTTGAAAAGTGAAGTAGCCCTTGTTACGATATTTAGTATTAAATTCACATACCTACAGTATAATGCCCTCTAGCATAATTATTAGCCGCATCTTCTTTACCAGTTATTAATTGTTCAGGATGAAACAATAATCTATATGTTCCCGTTCGAACTTCGTCTAATTAATTATTGGAAAAAGTATATCAGAAAGGCTAGCGTTTGCAATCAATATATGCTTCAATTAACATACATTGTATTTGAAGTTTCAATTTTATGGCATACATGTATCACTTTGTTTATCGTTTCAATAATATAACCCCGACCAAAGTAGGCATTTTTTGCTCCAAATACTTATTATAATTGCTGAATGTAGTTTTCCTCTGCATGTAATCTACGGATCTACATGTAAGATCTGAGTTATTTTTTATAATTTGAAAATATCTCACATAAAACATGTTTAAAAAAAATTAAATAAACATAAAAAAGTTATGCAACCTCCGATACCCATCTTCGGAGATTTAATTGAAAGGTCGTCTTACGTTTTTTAAATTTATCAATTTTTTTCATAAAAACATAACGCGACATTTTCAAATCATAAAAAATTACTCAGATCCTAATTGATAAGTAATTAATAATGAGTATTTGATGTAAAAAGGAATAATTTTGTGTGTGTGTCATTTGGCTCGGGCGACGGCTTAAATAATTTTCAGACAGAAACTGCTCAACAAATGAACATTTTGCGTGATTCGATTACATTTACATGCATTCGATTTAGCAGTAACATTAATGAAACAAACATCTTAGGTAACTGCAGACAAACACAAGTCGAAAGTTCGTTGGAAATTGATAATACATTAATTGACTTTCTTTGAAAGGATTCAAAAAAAGGAAACCATTTCGATCGTTAATTCCAAAAAGCTAGCTTCAAGCCATTATACACCAAGTCCCCACAAATATTTGCCATTTGTGCTAACTCTATGGTTACCAGCCATAGCAACATTGATCGTTATAAACGCGCGGATGCCATTTATGGATTCAAGAAATTTATTCTATTTAAGTTAGATAAATGGCCACCATCCGTCGTCGCAGGCAGATGCAAGTCATGATAGGCCTATCCGAACCTTTACAAAAACATGTAGGGCCTAGCTGTTGCCCAAAAGAGCTCTTAAAATTCAAAAACAACTTTATATTTAGTACAAAAAATAAATACCGGATAAATCGGTATAACGTATTCAAGATAATTGTTAAAACGGTGCAGTCTGTTTATTGATTTTCAAGACAAGGATCGATGGGCTTCCAAGTCTGATGGCCTATATCACAATTAATGTTAACACAATAAATAAGATCCCGATTATTTGTAATTGGTGGACAATAGGCAATGTAATGATTCGCTATAATACATGATATGAGATCAAAATAGAAGAATAAACGTTATGTCCATTGATATTTGTAAAGGAGACAATTTGTCACAATGTCTTAATTTTTGTTTGACATAATTTTTATTTGCAACAGTACTGGTTTGCATGATGTGAATATCATTTCGTTATTAATCGAATTAGTTTAATATATTGCGCAAATTTACGTTGATTAGAAGGGGCATAAAAATGTCAAATGGATGACGCACATTTATCGGAAAAACATATTAGCCATAATGGAAAGAGGCGGATATTGACAAAAATGACGAGGCCATGTACGTGGGTTATTTATTGATGTAAAAATGCACGATCTATAAGGCTGAAAGCAATAATTAATGTGAACCTCCATCTAGTCGCAGTGCACCCCGTGTAGTTATTATCACAATCGCTGCGCATAAAAAAAGCGTTGGGATGTACGCACACAATTAAGTTGGTCAACCGCATAATTATTTTTCCCTAAATTAAAATGTTTTTAGGCCATTTCGAATTGTGTTACGCAAGTAATTTACATGCATACATTGCAGGGTCATTATTGGATGTTGGACATTATTATACGTTGCACAAGTGTTTTGCTTACCAACTACCGTAGGCTCCAAGTCCACAAATATTGCTCTTGGAACATGTTTTCCAGCACTGGTTTCGCTAAAGAACGTGTTAAACGAGTCGTCCGCTACTCCAACAGAGTCATCGTCGGGCATTGTACCATCTAAATTTAATTGGGTAATAAACAATTTGCTCCACTAAAACTAAGGACATATTTTGATTATAATATTAAGTATACCTGGGTTTATTCCATGTTCTGTAACCATGTTCCATGTTCATGAAAAATACAGAATTTGTTTGAGAAATAGAAAACAAAATTGGCTTATCATCTATGATGGTAACGAAGCATTGCAACATTACCTAAACAATACAACTCCCAGCACGCATTTCCAATTTGAACACCGGCCTGTCCAACATGAATACTTAAACATTCCCTCTACAAGAGAGAACGCGACAATGAAAAATTAAAATAGTAATGGGCCAACTCTACAGCCATAAATCATCCAATAGCTAAGAATAGACATTAGTTTTAAAATAGAATGCAAAATTATTTAATTTTTCTACTTATTTTTGTTGTTCAAAATTTTCGTCAAAACTTGTGATACGATTTTAAACGAGAAAAGACTAGCACTACTAATGAAAAAACAAACGTTTCTTGAAATAATAACAATTTTAATTACACTCGTTTGAACTCAGAATTGATCAAATGATACTATAATGACTTTATACAGGGATACATTCCATAAATTTAATTAAACAAATCAAATTAATTGCAAGTCAAACAATTTCGTCACAAAATATACAAAATATCGTAATTTATGTAAGACCCTAAGCGTATCTTCCCAGGTTAGCTACAATTAAAAGAAATATTTTCTTACCTGACTTCCAACCATTCCTAATAATTTCAGTAGGTAAAGATGCAAACACAATAAAATAACTTGGTAGAAATACAGTTTCCTTAGTAAAAGAAGTGGATGGAAACGACACGTTACCTTCAATACCCTCTAAGCGCTATTTGGATCAAGAATCAATACACTATCATGCTTGCCGTTGCCGAGTCACGTGCAAAGGTTGACCATCGCAACAAGCATGTTTCCATCAATGTGCGCAACATAGCAAAACAGTGTCACGAAAAATTGATCCTTCCTCGATACCAACAAACATCTTATACTGCATAATTCACTTTAAGTTTAAAATTACCACACGTTGCACTGCAGTGTACTCTAGCCACTCCCTTAGAAATCCTATTGTAATTATCTAATGGAATTATTTATGCGCTGATTACATTTGAAATGGCTTTTTAAGATCTTAACAGTTCTCCTTATATAACTATGATTAAGTGCCGGTATAGGTCTAAACCTTTTAAAAGGGCACTAAGCTTCAATGCCTTTTTCACTAAAACCCTTTCCGCACAAATTAGTTCAGCATTCTTTTCAGCTCTCAATGAGTCAACAGTTAACATATAGAAGTAGATGTTTATGGATTATTTTCAACACCGACTAAATGCCAAATACAGTGAAAGCTCGATAACTCGAAGTCGCAGGGGACCCCCAAAAATATTCGACTTATCCGAATTTCGAGTTA
>JAQIXS010004457.1:0-15058 GCA_034700785.1 Rossiulus vilnensis
CACTTAAAAATATTTGTTGACACTTAAAAATATTTGTTGACACTTAAAAATATTTGTTGACACTTAAAAATATTTGTTGACACTTAAAAATATTTGTATACACTAAAAATATTTTAGCAGTCAAATTTTTTTATATGTATAAGATTTGTAATAAGTCCCAAACGGCGCCTCATAGAAAATTTCGATAATGTGAATGCGGAACAATTAAATAGTTGGTAGTCGAGTCAGCAAGGCAAAATGTCTTCAATATCTACCAACTGGAAAAAAAATTCTTTATAATATATTAAACAGAAGCCCCATTATCTTTGACTAAAATGATGCAAAGAAATAGCTCAGTTGCAGATGTTCAAATACATTTCTCTTTTATCGAAATAACACTGTCGAACTTTACAGGATAGCGTATCAAACTGAGGAACGTTTTCCATGGGGTTTCCATATAAATCGTTCAAATATGTGCAACCAGTAATAAATCAAACTGTTGCATATGGCATTGACAGTTTCAACTAAATATTATATCGAACTACATTTATTCAATTCGTTGTGCTTCCAACAACATTTCTTCCCCATCAACAATTAGCAAGTCAAACAAAGTATATATACCCCGAAACAATAAAGTAATCAAGGCTATTTCAGAATCACTTGACTCTTCATGGATATACAGTACAGAATTTCAAACTGTTTCAAACTGGGGCACCGTCTTATACATGCAGGATATTTTCGACATAAATTCTTAAAGAGTTTATGTATATAATTGAAAATCCGTTTGGATGAATACAAATACATTTCATTTCATTTTAGGAAAAAATACATCAAAAGTAATAAAAAAACAGTGATAAAGCTTGAATGTGAACTGCACATTTCGGATTAGCATAAAATGTTAATATAACCTGAATTTAAATTATTATTGACTTGTTTTTGAAAAATAGCTAAGAAACGCGAGCTTGGATTTTCTCGTATGGGTAAAAATTCCACATCGCATAACAAACAGGTTAAGTACGCATTTCAAGTGCTGAATACAAAATGAGTGGATGAGTCTCCATAACATTTATTTTAATAGTATACGTGTGACGTTATTATTCACTGGATTGTCACAACTCGTAATCTGGTTCTATATTTTATTTTCAGTAAATATAGGACTGTGTAAACTTACATTGAGTTGATAATTCAAGCAGGTGTTATCAACTTCCAACATGAAAATCAGAATAGCACAAAATTGGTTCACACTGGTATATAACACATTGCACTGGTAAAAAGACTTCACC
This sequence comes from Rossiulus vilnensis, assembly GCA_034700785.1. Lineage (NCBI taxonomy): Eukaryota > Metazoa > Arthropoda > Diplopoda > Julida > Julidae > Rossiulus > Rossiulus vilnensis. The sequence continues at coordinate 1,263 of JAQIXS010004457.1, forward strand.
AAAATCACCTCACATAATTAAATGTAAGGCATTTTCAAAACGATACCTTATGGTTTAAATGCGGAAATGCGTTTTTATAGAAACACCGTAAAAGACTTGAAGGAAACTAAGACAAATTTGAAAAATAGTTCAACATTATAAGATGTGTATTATTCTTATGGAAATATGGACACAATATGGAAATCATAATATAACATGATTTCATGAAAAATTTCTAAAATCCTTTTATCATAATATAACTGAGCGCATAATGGATTTCTTCGACACAAAAACTGTTTAATGAGTATACTGCGAGTAAAACTAAAATGTTATTCTAATGCAGAGTTTCTGTCATGTCTACAAATATTGGAAATACACGAGATGCTTTCCATTCATAGCTTTTTTAAAATCTGCTCGATACTTGTGACGATATCTATCAAAAGTCAAATCAAGGCAAGTGCTTTTTATTTATCGAATAAAAATTGCATTGTGGTTTAATATTTGCATGATGTTTATGCATTAGAATAGTATTTTAGGATCGAAAGGCCTAGCTGCGATCCTTGAAACCCTTGTACGGAAAAGGCTCCGAGCTACATTTTGTGAATAATAAAGTCACCAATAAAAAAAAACATTCACAATATGGAAATTGCACGAGGTGACAGGATCTGGTATATTATTGTAAAAATGTCAAGCGAATTAAACAACTGAAGTGTTTGGGTTAATCTACTGTAGACGCTTTTTGAAATATGCTGCGCTGAAATATTACGCTTAAACGAAATGTTGTATCAAAAACGAAATGTTGTATCAAAAGGGTTGCAATGCACATTTTACGGCAAATGCTCTCATTAAAAAAGCATTTCGAAGCGGACGCATATGCTACATGACTATAACCTACATCTCTTAACAATTTCTACCGAAAACATAACAGTGTGTCTAATAGTGTTGAAACAGAATTGCCGCAGTCATCATTTTTATTAGAAAGAGCAAATATTAACCAGGTCATTACACAATCTTAAAACCTAACCTCTACTCAATTACAACTACCGAGCTGTGAAACAAAAATGGAAACAACGCAAAAAAAATTAACCGTCACTAAAGACCCTCAAAGATTTTAGAAGAAACTTGGCAATTAACCGTTAACTATAGACATTCCCTGATACATTATATTATCCACACTAAAATTTTCGTAAAAAAACTTTATTAAGGACCTTTAATTGGTCCTATAACTGCGGTAGCTGTGATATAGTATGAAATATTTATACATGTATACCAATATTTTATTTATGCAAAAATGCCGTATACACAAGAGAAGAAAGAGCTTCAAATGAAGATGGAAGGCAAAAATGAGAAAAAAGATGTAACTGGTAAGAAAGCTTGCAGTTTTTATTTGGAAGTCTCAAAATCAATATTACTTATAACATCCATAAAAAAGCAAGATGAAAACATCTAGAGGGGAGACAAGAATGCAGCAGCAGATGCAATCAATCTCGCTCTATCTATCCAGAAGGCATTTACGGATTGAACTCAAACACGGCTGCAGCACTATCCTCAAAATGATGTAATAAACTGAAGTATTTATATAAAAAAATAAACCAAACAGGACACGGCCAAATTGCATTAATTGCAACGTTTCGTCCACTTTATTTTTGACTTCGTCAGGCGCTATAATATACATAATTATTATGTATAAAACTACAGGAAACGGAGTGCTCATAGCAATAAGATCATTTGTAAGTGAAATTATCCTATTGCCACGTGCACTCCGTTTCCTGTAGTTTTATACATTGTATTTATTTACATGTATATTATTTTGGACTTCGTCAGGGGCAGTAAAGTGGACGAAACATCGCAATTAATGCAATTCGACCGTGTCCTGTTTAGTTTATTTTCTTGATTTAATCAACCGGCCGTATTATGACAAGAACCAAGAGTGTTTATATCTCATGAAATGCTCATAAAATTGGCGGCATCATAACGCTAAACTAAATATGAAAATTATTTCATTCAGGAAAGTTAAGATTATCTTGTCACTCCACATTTTGAACGCTCAATATGTAGCGAATTTGTTTGGAATATGATAATTTAACGAGGCCCTTGCCCTCCATAATTGCAACAACACACAAGTTTTGAACCTATTATGAATATTTGAATATGAAAATGAAGTTCTATATATGTTTTGAACTTGGTCCTACTGAAGACCTGAAGTGTACTACTGATGCGTACAGATTTGAGTTTCGAAATTCGAGATTGAGTTCGTTATATTAATTAAAAATCATTAACTGCTAAAAGGGACATTAAGTCGCTTTATGTAGGTACATATAAAATAATTGTATCTTCCAGAAACTGCTCTAAATAATTCAACGAGATTCAGAAACTAAAATCTGACTGTACACCTGGAGCCACACCGAAATCATTAATAGTTTCATAAGTGAATTTTTTATATATATGTAGTTAGTTTGACTCAGTTCCGGCTAACAAATCCGACGATGAATAAAACATCTTCAGCATTTGGTCAGAAAAAAGGATTAAATCAATCAAAATAGAATTTTTTAGTGTTAAACTACCGTAGAATTACTAAAGCCTCAGGCTTGTTTGATTTTTGAGTCAGCTGTATGAAAATGATATATCCGTACTATGCTATTCCTTAGGCTAGTCAACACAGATTCAAAGTATATAAGCAAACAGAGATAAATACTATTCTTAAAATGCTTTTAAGACTACAGCGCACATCATCGCGCAACTAAAATGTATCATACTTTTCTTTCTTCCGGTTGCAAAAACGTTGGAAAAAAATTGGTCGAAAGTTTTCATAAATTTGCCTCTCATGATGCTAAATAAACAAAGGTCGAATAACCAATTACCATACTAGCGCTAACTTAGAAAAGAAATCGATCGCATGTTCTAGGCTTTAATTTCAAATCTTATAGGGTTCAGGCTCAGTTACAGTCGATTATGTTCTTGTGGGAATTCATAACTGACTCAATTTGGCATAACGCAAAACTAATTCGAATACTCTAATTTACCAGTCCTCCATTTAACAAACGTAGCCCAGAATCAAATTTCATGCTCTAATATGTCAAATCGAACTGAAAATAAAACTATATGAAGTCTACTTCTCCGCGTCTCACTGCCTCCATAATATTTGATTTTAAAAATTTATGCCGACAGATGCGCTTTATTAAACAGCATATTTACATTGATATGTGATAGGATGATATCGTAAGCTGTTCCAAATAGTTATAAAAGCGTTATTCCCGCCTCCTAAATAAAACATCAAGAATAGAAAGAAGGTAGCCCAAAACATTTAAAATCATACGTTAAAATTAAAAAGTAGACTGGGGTCAAATGCCGGAAAGTTGCTTCTATTAAGCGGATTAACTGACTTTTTGCGATATTTATTAATGCCATTGAAAATCTTGCCAAAATGGTTTTTGTGATTATTGGCAATAAACAGACTTAATAGAAATGTTAAATTCAGTTTGATTTATTATAGCGGTAATTGTGGTTCATAAAAAGTTAAGACTATTTGCTACAATTATAATCCTGTTAAGTAATATATGTTTAAATATCGGTAATATTATGTATAATGGTTTACTTATCTTGAAATATACAGTGCAAATTGATCATATTGAATGGATTACGATGGCATACATTTATCTCAACTTTTAAAAGTTCAAATTTTTAAGAATTCCAAGGTTGCAAATCTTTCACAACAAAATTTCTATCCATACTAGTGCTTACGAAGAATTTGACATGCTATGGAGAACTCTTCCATTTTCCGATCTCCAACGTTAAGTGCAAAAATAAAGCCAGCTTAAAAGTCACCCACATCGCAGATATCGCTTAGTAACAAAGGTTGATTTTATTCGAAATCTTACCAGCGAAAAGACAGCAGAAAAAACAAAGCAGAAACGTCCAAGGCGAGCGATTGTATTGGGCCAGTGCCATGGTGTTGCCAGTTCTAATTGAAATTCATCTTCTGCAGAAATATCACTGCAGAACATATGAAATTATGCAGGCAACTTCTGGAATGAAAAAAACGACATTATTACTTTAGCAAAAGAAATAAATGCAACAAATACGTCAACTGATGGATAATTGCTTGCACGTTTTAGTTTAAAAAGGGATTGACGAAATTCAAGGGCAGAAAAAAGTCTTTATAAGGCATAAATAGAAGCATTTGTTAATGGATTGCAAATTTGCATAGAAAGTAACTAGTTCAAACAGACTGTTCAATTGAAAAAATAAATAATAGATGCATTGTTGCTCACCAAAGGAACAAACTGATTTACTCTCGTACATGAACATCGGATTCTTCCACTATAAATGGGTATAACACGTTGTACGATGTATATTGTAAATGTATGTTTTTAAAAATTGAGGCTAGAATATAATGAAGGCTACACTGCAAAACATTGCTTAGTTGCTCCAGGCTACAATTATTTTGAAAAAAAATGGAAGATAACGATACGTAGTAACGAAGTCATTTATTGAGTCCAAGAGGTCTTCAAATCATATATTGAAACAATTACCGACTTCCTATATTGAAAAGGTCAAAGGAGTTATTAAACAATTTATGCAATTGTCGGTTTCTGTGTTTATTTCCGCAATTTTCACAAATGCAAAATAAAAGGGGGACGGCTGGGGGATTGGGGAGACGTCTTTTATGCAAATTAATCTGCATCAAATTCAACGTGTCTAAATGTATGGCAACGAAACAAATAATTCGTTCAAAGGATCATCCAACCAATACGACTATTTGGAATTTTAAATGAAAGAGTTTGAAAAGCTTTTAAAGATACGGTACGAAATATGATGCTACAACGTTAGAGAACCACTGGGTTTTAGCATTAATACATAAAATGCACCTCTTGATCAAGTTAAGTGACAGAGACAGGCACTCGTGTATTCGTTTCATCACTTGCAGAAAATTTAAGTTCGAACAATTTTTATATTCCGCACATTAAAATATTTTTAAAACAATGGTTTTCACAAATATCCCCTGCGCGTTACCTGAAACAACCCACGAGACGTTTCGGCAAATACATTTAAAATTAATTGATAATTATTAATTTTTATTTCAGTCAAGTGCAGAATTATGCAAGGCGGTTAAGTCACATTTTCCCTTAATTAAGATATTAAAATGTTTTGTTGGAAATGCTGTTATGAATTACAATGCATCAAATCCACATTGTGCTGCCTTCTGTTAGTGGTCACTTATTCTTTTCAACAGTTTTAAGAATGTATATTTTATTTTTGCAGTTTACTTGAGAAAATGAAAAAGCTGACTTACACCACTATGACTTTAACCGCCTCGTATATAACCGCATTGTACGAGCCGTACATGGTCGATCAGATGAAATCCACTAATGCAAAAAGGTTTATTCACACATTTCTGCTTTACTTACTTATCAGGAATGCTAAATTCAATTCCCTGGAAAATAAAGGATAACAATTGCGGGAAGGAAGTGGTCTCAAAAAAACCATTCTTATGATAACGTTATTTATGTACGACCGTCAACTTATGTGCATAATGATAATTAATGTGTGCATTATTGAGCTGTCTTTATATAAATATAACTGTATTTCTTCGAAATTTAATATTCCCATCATGTGGCTGGGTGGTAAATATGGGTGTTAGGCGCCATTCCCGTAGTTTAAGTTTTGTTGTGTAAGTTAAAACGTAAACTACTGGAATGGCGCCTAACTACTGTGCATAGAAAAGATCGCCAAAAAAATCCGAAAGAATCGGAAAACGATGCACTCATCCAAAATAACCATAGCATCGAAGGGAGGAATGAGAGCGTAGAAGAGGTTTCAAGAGCAGTTGTCGCCTGATGATGGGCTAATTAAAGGCTCGAAACGTTGAGTTTCACAACAAAGAATTGGCTGTAGTCTCCTGGTTTTTTATCATATTTATATAAATGTCTTACTCTGACAGCAATCACAATATTTACACCGTTTTTTGAAGAAAGCATAATACGGCAGGAGTAATGAAGTTTAAAATGAAACACAAAGTTCAAAAGATACAGTGCAAGCAAATTATGCACTGTTCATTTTCCACAGCACGTTTGGTATCATATAAAGGGCTTTATTCATAAGATAATAATATAAAAGTCAGTTGGGAAGTCAAACATTACTTTACTTCATTTGTCTGATGAAGCTGTGTCTTGAGCTAGCTTCGTTATAAGACCACGTGCACGACCTTTAATATTTCTAACACACAACGCATCTTTAATGGCAAACGTCAATAATTATCCTATTTTCCCATCCATAATCTGAAAATGATAGCATGAGTAAGTCGTAAGCTACACTATACGTAAGAAAAGACCTTTTGCACAATACCCCAAAGTATAATTTCGAATATATATGAACCATTATTTTGCTTTTTGAGGCCGTTATTTTCTCCAGCATGTTTTCATAGTTTTACTCTTGCGCATGTTTTATTACAAGAAGCTTAAGTAACCTCTGAGGTGAATATAATGCCACTCACTCTATAAGCTAGTCTTCAGTTAAAATTTACTTATAATATTATGATACAATAAAGTTACTGAATTAAAAACGAGGAATATCAACAGTGGTAAAAACGTATGCACGAATAATAATTTACTACCTCATCGCGTTCAGATAATCAATTATTATACAGGTTTACAAATGTGAGAATTCTCTGTAATTTGTATTTAGAAATTATACTAAATGTCTATTATGGGATCTTAAAATAATTTGCGACGCCATTTTCATATAAAAATCGAGGACATGCCTTTAAAACAGTATGGATGATGATTTTCTTTGGAAAAGATAAAAACAAAAAGTGCTGCAAGTTATAAATTTCACTGTGTTCTTTTTTAATTGCATACATAGTATGGAACGCCGTAAACGACATTTTTTAATATGCAACAAAATAAAATACAAAAATTTGTTCACAAGATCTTGTTTAAAATATTAATTATGAAGAATTGAAACTGATCCAGTTGCGTGAATTTACCATACTTTATATGGTAAGGGGGTTGTATGGTATAATTTGCTTTTGACGTGCCGTATGGACTTTTGTCTTAATAGAAAACGATTGGCACCCCTAGGAAGCTCCGGGTTGGTATCCGTACATTTTTACTAGAGGTGCTCTAGATAGAGCTACCGAAGCCCATGAACAATGTTGTGCGAGAATCGTGCAATGTGTAACATTGTTGCTATGATGTCAAGATATGCGGAAACAATTGTAAGAATACATGAAAAACACGGAGACAGAATGAGCGTTATTAAAGCAATTAGTTAGTCAAAAAGTGAGTTGAGAGTCGATTTGCGTAGTGGTGCTTAACCTTTGCTTTAGGATCTTTTGTAGCAATATTTACCAGAAAAAAATCCGCTAGCTTTGCGATGACATTAACGCCCATGACGACGACGACAGTTTCGCCAGACCTACATGTAACTTACTCAACCACTTTAGTAATTACAGCGAAATTAGTACAAAAATATCGGAAAGCTATGCGTGGCAAACCAGAAGGGTAATTTGAATCTCTAATTGAACAACCCCTAAGACATTAAAATTAAAAGAGTACTTGCTCATTTTTCTAGTCGACAAAATTCGTTCATCTCGGTTGCTATGCTGGAGTTTATCGATGCATAAATTAATGTACTAATCAAACCTACGCATTTTCCGAAACGATCTAATGGCCTTCACCAATAAATGATCCTTCGACCTACCGACGTAGCGTTTTAACATCCAATGTAATGAAACGTTTCACGTGATAAATGTACACGTTGAGTCATCCTGGTTATGTTTACGAGATCACCACCTGTTAGAGCAGTTGGTAAACCTGCTGCTGTTTGAGGTCTATTTAGAAAAAAAGGCTGAATATAGACAATAGTCAAAGTCTGCGATCGTAATGATAACACTTTCTTTAAAGTCTTTTGTCAGAAACTATGAGCAATTACTTGACTACAGTGCATTTTAAATTACAAAATCCAAGGTAGTTTCAAGGATCCATAAGTGGGGTATATAGACGCGCTATGTTTAAGCTTAAAATCTCTTGATCGAATTTAGTGATTTTTGCTGCTGAAACTGTTTAGCTATATATACCCTGCAAACGTCTTAAATTATAACATCCAAATTAGGTTTCAAGTCTAAGACGAAATACTTGTAATTAGAGAATTGCCCTTAAGCAAGTTTTTATGCTCGCGATAATTTATCGTTTTGGATGAGATAATTAACTTAAAAGAAACGGTAAAGAAGTGAAACAAGTAATAATATTCCCAATTCGCTTTCGTAGCGTTCAGCAAAGTGACAACTTCATTATTCAAAATAAGTAATTTAGTTTCCTTTTGCTGAATCCTATACGCACATGTATATTACATGCATAAGTATATTATCTCTTGTTTACTTTTAAGTGTCAAGATTTCATGGGTCCAAGGGGATTTTCCCGATCAACCCCAAAAGTAATTATTTAACTTGGTCGCATGTTAACTGATTAGAATTTGTATCCTGCAATCAGCGAGATGTATTTTTTTCTGATTAATTAAAGGCATCATTCATAATTGAATTGGCCTACGCTTGTCAAAATTAATACTTCGAATTGTATACACTTTAAATGCATCAATCAACTTTTTCAATTAACGTTCTACGCACATATATCTTGCGTTAACTTTTAACGACTATGCAATTTAATTATGCTGACTGCCCGATCTAAAGTTCTGCAAGCTAGATTGGCGGTTATAAAAACTGTATTAGTTTTTGCAGGGCCTAAATCTTCATGCGATGCCACGCTGAACTGGGTGTATAAGAGATAGCATCGAGTCTTATTTGCTGCAAGTTGTATTAGTGGACGGTAAATATATAAGGGGGAAGCAAACATACAAGATTGTTTGGCGTAGATAGGGATAGCTAACGCATTTATTATATCAGTCGACCCAAACGATTTATGTATTTTTCCTGCTCATATTCTGTATCTCAACTATACATTATCTCGTGTTAGTCGAATGAGAGTGTTTCGCTTACGCCTAAACCTGGTACGCTGTTAGAAAGCAGACCTCCCCTTACAGGAACCCATGTTTACCCGAAAAATAGTTTTATACCTTTTTGCATGAACTATTCAGCGCTTATTGTAATTATTCATCAAGAAATATTAATAAAAACAATAGCTAGAACTTATCTGATTCTGAAATAGAATAACAAACTTAATACTGTATGTATGATTTGTGATTCTATGATTGCGATCAAAATTATAAGACTGAAATCAACAGTTGCGCTAAACAGTTGGATAAAGAGGTTATGTTGCTCATATAAATTAATAAGCCACAGCTTTCGTAACTAATTTAGCTATGTATCCAACTGCGGTTCACATTGCAGTTTAGCACGTCATGGCTCAGTGGAATTCAGAACAAAGCCATTTTATGAAGAGGTAATGCCTATAAAAAAACAATTTCAAGCATTTTTAGCTTTTATACAAAGACCCTATACCTTTATGATTATTTTCCTTTATAACTTTTATAACCTAATTATAACATATAGTTATCTTCAATGCTGTACATGTATATACAGGTACAATTATTCAACTTAAAATTTAATTATTTCATAGTTACTCGAACTCATCATTTACATACTTTGTCGTCGTGATACATGAGAACTGAAATGCTCTACACAAAAAAGATCAGTAAATCAGAAAAAAATACAGTATGACAGTTTAACAATACGTGGATACTACACGGTATTATAATGTACAACACGATAAGTCTATACTGCAAATACTGATAACATGTATATGATATGCGGCGTAAAATAATTTCAGCTCTGGAAAATTAAGCAGAATACTGATTTATCAGTCTATTAAGGTGCAGTGAGTGTGATCTTTAAGCTTGCACAAGCATGCAGCTTTTATCCCATAATAAATCATGATCTATCGAAGCTACATTTTAGGGTTAGACAACTTAAAGTCTTAGACGAAGCTTATTTAGCGCTTGTATTACAGTAAGTGAGAACTATGACGAACATTAAGGCGTTCCAGAGAAAGACCTTCTTGACGATAAAGCAATTTGCTGCCTTATTGGCCATTTATCAGCATACCAACCAGGACTTGCGTGATTTTTTTATCCATTTTCACTGTCCGCATTTAAAGAAAATTGTGATAACATCAAACTAAATTACCGAATTTGACAAGTCCAGCAGAAAAGTCATTAAAATGACGGATATAGCAGAGGTGGCGCCATTCAAGACTTAGTACACCTATAAGTCAGTCCAACTTTCCACAAGATTTGGCATTTTGAATGTCCTAGAATAATGGATAATATACATGCATATCATATATTAAAATACATCGAGCATACTGTACGTTGTACGTTTCATTTTTTTCTGTATTAAATATCGAAATTAATTTCATTAAAGTTATACTAAAGCAAAACTCGCAATTCTAGGCTTACTAATTATTCTCAGAAACGCAATTTTGGATAATCAAAGTTAGAATAATTTTATTAAGCAAAAATTGTATTTCTTAAGCAGCCACATTTGATAAATGCAAAGAAGAATTTGCAGCTTTTCGCCCTCCGTTAATACAGGAGCTAAAAACTATTTTCCAGTTGATCTACTGTCATTCATGCTGTTTAATTATATTGCACCGTAAATCAGATGTTTGTCAATTTAATCTCTCGCATTCGATATATTATTCTGAATTTGCGAGTCTCAGAAAAAACAATTACATTCGGGAAACATAAGGTCAATGAATTCCAGAAAGATGAAGTTTGTTTATCTCATTTTATTCCGTGACAAGTCGCATCAACAATATATTGCCGCCGATGCTCTGCCTTCGCAGTTTTATTTTTAGACCATTTCTATACGTTTCCAAACGTAAATGATCTGTTTCCGGTATATATCCAAGATGGTGCAAGTATTCGCTACAGGAATCAAATATGTATTCAGCTTCACTTCATAATTGGGGAATGTTTTTGTATACAGGGTTCATTAGTAAATGGATAGGTACCCTCGCATATGCTTTATGTTGCATATGATTGGAATGATTGGAAAGTGTGTGTATAGATAGATACTATGCAAAGATGGTGACAAGAATCCAAAAAAAGAAATGGTTGCTAATGCAATTATGCGCACACATTATCCTTATTTAAAGTGCTTTTACTGGTACTTAAGATAAAAATGTAGCTAGATACTTAATTTAGTTGCTATCGCTTCAACAGTTTTTTAAAATGTTATCACGTGATTGAGGTCTACTTTTGGTTGGTTGAACATGACAAACGCGTAATCACATTTTAAATTTAATCGTCAAACGAAAACACGTTTATCTATTCAAAAACATAATTAAAGCGATATACCTTTGAATACCTTCGAAAATTAGCTGCTCGTCGTAATATTAGGTTAGAAAAAAAGTTGAATCATACGACCAGTATCTGAAATGATAAAGATCCAAAGTAAACTCACATTAAATTGTCCTTGAGAAAAGGCACAAAAAAACCAAAAAAACAACCTCATTCCATAAAAACGACTGGTCTGGAAAATCATACAACCATTATCTACAATCGTATATCAAGCCCGCTGGGTAAAATATGAAACCCGATACCTTTCTAAATTCAATAAGGATTTATTCTGCGGATTTCAGTTTGACTGAAGATGTATCGACTTTTCTTGTAAATATGTGCATCCATTGTAGACTACGTCTTACCGTTACACTCTTATTCTGTACATTGACCTTTCCACACAATGTGTCTTTATATCCAGGCAGATACACGCGGACAAGGATGTCCTATTCAATCAATTTCATATACAGTATACCAATATCCAGTGGCATTTTTATATTGTTCTTCGAAGTCTGTTATCTGGACCAAAAACATACCTTCAGGCTGAGGAGAAAGGAAGGTCATGGAACATTACTTGGGTGACGGCATTTATTCGAAAATTCGTCATAGCACGCGAAACAGACATAATATTGCATTTTTTTGTGCCACGTTTGAAATATTCTATTATGCAATAGGCATGTGTGACTTTGTGCACAACAAAATTTAGTCAAACGAAAAAAACAAAGCTGACTAAAATGCTTAAGTGCTATCTTTGTTGATTATATTTTGCTCTACAATAAATTTCACTTCTAAAAAAATATCCAATTCATTTTTTTGCGACTGAACACATGCACCCTGCAATCCAACTTTTGTCTTATTGTAATTTATCATCTAACTTACTAGTATCTCAGATGACAATGCAGTAAGTAATGACATCAACAATTTCGATTTAAAGAACTTTCACTGTCAAATAACAAAAAATAATTCACAATTTGACCACAGCACAGTGGGTCAAAATCTAATCTAATTCTGCAAAAGCCACAATGAATGATATGTTTGGTAATAAGCAAAATGAAGAAAAAAATAGTTTCTAACGGCATGTAAGATTATTTATACAACAATAATTAGTGTCTATATGCATTTGAATGATGGAAAATTGCAAGATTTAATTATCTTCATGTTATGCCCCAGCGGGCTAGCTGCGCTGAATTTCTTATTTGCAGGTTGAATTACACTTTTGCTGTTGAAATTTGCGGTTTGATTATTAATTTGGGCATTTACACCTTCATTTTCAATTTTTTAACCTTAGTTCATTATATACGTTTGTTAACCTAGTTGAGATATTCGCACTATAACGCCAATTTGAAGTGTTAACATTAGTCTTTAAAAAAATGACAGTTGGCCGATCCTAATTACTCTTGCTTTACAAGTATAATTAATGTTCTACATTACATTCAACTGAGTAAAATCTTGTTACAACCCTTTCGAATCCCCAACCTCTACAAATGAAGGCAATTTAACTGGAAACTCGGATAAGTGAGTAACTTCGATAAGACGGAATTCTGGTAGGGTTCCATAAGATCCCTCTTATCCTCTTACACTATGAATATTCGGTGCACGGTTAACCATAGATCCGCATAGGCACGTACAACGTTTTGAAAAAAAATCGACAAACAATTGTTTCAATGCATGTAAGTTCTCGTTTCTATTAACATAATCAGACGTCAACGTTTGAACTTGTTGCTTTAGAGTGAAATGTCGAATTAGTGCTAACGATATTTTTCGCGAAACTATTCAGTTTTTCCCCTCCTAAAAATGTGATTTATTTTTGCCTCATACGATGTTATGGTTTAGCACCCTATAAATATGGCTGTTAACTCCTTGGGGAATTATAATTTTGCTTGAAGCCATTAGCACTGACGGATAATCAATATTGTAACATTTGACAGGAGAATGTTTAAAGCGTTACATCTGGGAATACTCAAAAGGAGGGATTGGCGAGGCAGTGTTGCATAGCCGCACGTGGCATCTTATTCGCAATTTCCGAATCAAGATGCCATACCAAGCTCATTTACGTGAAAAATTAAACTGCTTAGTACGATGTTTGTTGTGGAGAAAAAAATATTCTTTATGAGCTAATGTCGTTTTAATTATTTTTGATGGCAAAGATCTACGGTTAATTTCTTGGGCTTCTCACGGCAATTGTGACTTTTTCGTTTGGGAAAACGTGGGAACGCGTCGCATATGCTCGAGGTTTGCTAACGAGGTTTCCTATATATTTCTTCACCATGATATTTTCTGGTAATTATATCTTTGGAATCCGAAAGTCGACATTCGTACCGCTCTTTAAGGAAGGCTGCACACCTAACCAACAAATGTAAACTAACAACTGTTGGCTCTTACAAAAGACGGAAGTTAGGTCTAGCATCGACATTTACATGCATCTTTTAAAGCAGTCCTAACGTGAAGCCTTTCAATTCAAAGAATTATGGCATGAGTTTACATGACAAGACTGAAAAGTCTGCCATCTGGTGCTGAAATGT
>JAQIXS010004458.1:0-15050 GCA_034700785.1 Rossiulus vilnensis
CGGAAGTGGCAAATCTAACGTCATCGATTCGATGTTGTTTGTGTTTGGGTATCGTGCGCAAAAAATTCGGTCTCAAACTGTTGGCGTGCTCATCCACAGCAGTGACACGTTTCCTAACCTCACGAGCTGTTCGGTCAACGTCCATTTCCAGAAAATAATCGATAAGGTATTCGTGACGTTTTTCCTTCTGGGTGGCTATCTTGGAATCGTAAATTTTGCTGTACACGGATATCTTTTTGGCGTTCACGTAGTCGGACGATGATTTCGAGGTGGTCAAGGGTTCTGAGTTTGTAATAGCACGCACAGCATACAAAGACAACAGTTCACACTACTCCATCAACAACCGGAAAGTGCAGTTCAAAGAAGTGTCGCGATTGCTGAGGTTGTTTGGCATAGATCTGGATCACAACAGGTTTTTGATCTTGCAGGTGATTAAATTTACTTCGCTGAATTTTTGCTTTTGTCTAACCAATTAAAGTTGTGAGGTGGGATGCGGTGTCATGAGGGAGGTTACGACTCGCTGTTCTTTCAGGGTGAAGTTGAGCAAATCTCCTTGATGAAACCAAAATCGCCAAACGAGCACGATACCGGAATGCTCGAGTTTCTCGAGGATATCATCGGCAGCGGAAGGTTCAAGGAGCCCATTGAACTCCTCTCGAAGAAGGTCGAGGAACTCAACGAACTGCGAACGGAAAAAGTGGGTCTAAACGCTAAATTATGAAACCTTACTTTAATGATATTAATACAATATTATATAATTCGAGAATTGCACCTAGGTGTGTTAATTGTCCGCAGTTATAATCCGATCATCTTGTTTTAGCTAAAACGTGTGAAAGCCGTCGAAAAGGAAAAGGACGAATTGGAGAAGCCCAAAAACGAGGCCATAGAATACCTTAACTGGAAAAATCAGATCACTGTGAAGAGGCACGCTTTGACTCAACGTTTCATGTAAGGGTTTCATTCTGCTCGTGCTAGGTGATCTTGCGCATCAGTTACTCATTACTTTTCGTCCCTTAGGTACGAGTGTGGGTTGAACATTCAAGAAAAAATTGATCAAAAAGCATCAATCGAAACTGAACAAGGGGAATTCTTGGCGAAGTTTCACAAAATCGAAGGGGATATCGAAGTAGTTGAGAAAGAGAGAACAACGCTCTCAAAGTTGGTATTATTACATGCTTCATCCGCGGGATCCTAGTTTTAAAAAAATATCTGCAACAATATTTCGAATATTTTAGTAACTGTCGTTTCATTCATAAGTTTCAAGCGTGTATCGTTACAATTGACAGAGAACATGCCAAGGTATGCAAAGTGCACGAAGAAAGGAACGCTGAACTTAACGAGCTGGAAATATTGGACTTAAAGAGGGGCGAGGATTTGAAGCACATTACTGGCAAGGTCAAAGCAATGGCGCAAACTTTGGAAAAGGAGAAAAAGAAGGTGCGTAGGATCTTAAGTGCTGAATCTCGAATATGTAAACTACTTCGTAAATTGTGTTGATTGGACTTGATAAAATCAATTGAATCTTCAGCTGGACGATCTCAATGTGGTGCCTGCAAAACTGGAGGATGAAATCTCGAACTTACAAAAACGTCTCGACGACGAGTTGGCCAACCAGAAGATTGAATTAGAGGAAAAAGAACAGCGGGTGATGGCCAGTTTGCGCGACGAAACCAAAGACATCCAGGCAGAGAAAGACAAGCAAGAGCAGAAGCTGATGGGCTTGCAAAAGCCAGTGGATGAAGCTCGGGCTAAGGCAAGTAATTCTAGCTTTGAAAACCAACAGCGGACAAAGTGCACAATTAAACAGTTTTTCATTACACTTAATTAGATGGGCATCGCGCAAGTGGAACTGGACTTGTACACAAAGAATGCTCAGGACGAAGAAAATCGCATTAAGGAAATACAGACTGCTATCGAAAAAAATATCACGGCCAGAGAAGAAATTGAAGCGTAAGTGCCGTTTTAATATTAATTGTGGTTTAATATTAATTAATATTAATACGCGGTGAATATAATATTAATTGTCGATGAAAACTTTGCGCTTTGCATGGCACAGTTCAGATGCAAACAACCGAGTGGATAAGCAATGCAAAATTGGTCTTTAATATATGCAAACAATTGTTTTTGACTTTTAATGCATAATTTAGTCTCGGTCAAACTTTTCTCTGCTTCAGAGCTGTTCGTTTTACCTAAAAATGCTTCGACGTTCCTGTTAAATATAAAGGATTGTGGTTCTGACATTTTATTCAACCTTAGGGAAATGAGAACCTTAAAAGTGGAGCTGCCTCGTGTGGAAGAACTGCTGGCGAGGGAAGCCGCGGAGCTGCAGGCGGTCACGACGAACGAGGCTCGGACATCGGAAATGGTGAATGCCGTGGCTAATCTCTACCATCAAAAGCGCGAATTTACGAGAAAATTGTGAATTAATGCGTCTTTCTTCAAAATCGCTTATTAGTTCAAAAGTCAACGCTTGAAGTTGGAAGAGATGAGGAATGCGATGCAAACGACGCACAGCCGAGGAAGGATTCTAGATGCCTTGATGCGAGAAAAGGCCGCTGGCAGAATTCAGGGCATCATCGGAAGACTGGTGAGTGCGGAAATCTCGATTTAAAAGTTTAAATTCCCTTCAAATTAGATATTTATCTCAGTTCGTTTGTGTTGAATTAGGGAGATTTGGGCGCCATCGAGGAAAAATACGACATTGCAATCTCAACAGCTTGTCGGCCTCTCGACAACATCGTCACGGAAACGCTGATGGCTGCGGAAGAGTGCGTCGCGTACCTCAAAAAGCACAATTTGGGACAAGCCACGTTCATTGCTTTGGACAAGGCAAGGATTGCCTTGAAATGTGCATTATACCCAATGTCAACGTTGTATTGAAACGCTCTTTTTTAATCCGTTGCGCAGATGCAGTCGTGGAACGAACACATCAAGAAAAAATTCACCGCGTAAGTTGTTCGTTTATTACATGCGGATGAAACAACTGATATCGAGTAGCTTTATCGACTAATATTTTGGCAATTTTTCTGCACTAATAGTTGATTTCCACACATGCACGAAAATACAGTGAAACAATTCAGAGTCATTGCATCCGTATTCTGTGTTTGATCCTGCCTAAAGCTTTTTGATTTGCCCTCCATAGTCCTCACGGAGTTCTCCGCCTCTTCGATCTTATCAAAGTGAACGACGAAGGAGTTCTTCCGGCATTTTATTTCGCTCTGCGTGACACCTTGGTGGCCGACGACATCAACCAAGCCACGGCCATCGGACTTCAGGGCAAAACGAGATACAGAGTGGTCACGCTGAAAGGGGAGCTCATCGAAACGTCTGGTGAGTTTTTGGGCCGCTTTTAATGAGTGTGACTCTTTAGTTTGTGGGGCTCCCCATCTGACATGCCTGAATGGACATTACGAGGATCTCATTACCTTCTAAATTTGCGAAAAGACATCACAGAACCAAAACTTTGCTGCCTCGTTTGATCGTATTCCTTCTCCCCGACCTAGCAGAATGTCGCGCACTATTGAGCAGGATAATGTCGGAAAGGATGCATTGTTACCTTTTCTCATTTAGGCACGATGAGCGGCGGAGGGAACCGACCAATGAGAGGGCGCATGGGAACGTCCGTCACTGCCGACACTGTGTCGCCCGAACAGGTGGACGAATTGCAGCGAGAGGTGGACCAACTGCAAGGCAGGTTGGAAGAGCTGACGCCGAGGAAGCTGGCGCTTCTGGAGAGCGTGAGCACTCAAGAAAGGTTCGCGCAGACCATGAAGCACACCATGCACAAAAGAAAGATGGAGTTCGAGGTCAGTTTCAGCATTTCCAAACTGGCAGCCTGCACAAATGACAGGGTTGCTGAAGTTGCTAAATGTTCAAGTTTCCATTAATTCCGGCTTATTTCTTGCTCTAACGTACGACCTTTCCCTGTGGGTTGGCCTGCAATGTCTAAAACCCACCGATACGAGCGATTTTTGTTTATTTCGGGTTGCAGGCAGTGAAGCAACAACAGGAGACGTTGAAGGTGCAACTGAAAGAGCAGGAGAAAAGAGTCAAGGCTACTACCCTCGATGAAGCGAAAACTAATCAGCTCACGGAGAAATTAAACCTAGAGAAAAAAGGTAATTTGATGGAAGGCGGCATCCTCGGGTCACTTGTTAGATTCATCGTAGCCATCGATCTACAGAAGCGTATTGCGGAAATTTCTCTGCACCTAACGAACCACTTTGGACACGATAAATCTACATTTAGTTCAAAACATTGAAGTAAAAGTTATTGGCGTGACGAAAAGTCCTGGAAATTTATCCCTCTTAGAAACGTCATAATTGGTTTTTCTTAGAATGAATGAATTTGGAGAAAAGGAAGAGTCCAATCAATCCTTTTCAATTTAGTTGTTTCATTGTAAACAGAATTTGAAAAAGCTGACAAAGCTGCGGCCAAAGTGAAAGAAGTCATCCAAAGGTAAGAGACATCGTTACATTAGCCATTGGATGTTGAAGTCTTCCACGGGTTGGTTGGGGTTCAATCGCGTGTTTGCAATTGTTTCAGGTTGCACGACCAGATCATGGAAATAAACGGAAACAAGTTGAAGGCCGTCCAGAAGCAGGTCCATGACGTCAACGAGCAAATAGACGAAGCTACGAGCGCCATCAACAAGAAAAATGTGGGCATCAAGACGGCGAAGCGAAATTTCACCAAGTGCAAAGAAAAGATTGCGAACATCGAGGCGGAAATTGAGGAAGGTCGACTGAAAGTAACGGACTTGAGGAAAGTCTTAGAAGAGGATGAGACGATTGCAGCGAGACTCTTTGACGTCGTCGGCGAGTTGAAGGTAACGTTTTTTGCACATTTTGCGTTTTTTGGCCCAGAGGAAGAAGAGGACGGTCGTGAAATAGATCATTATCATTATACACCCAACATTTACACGCTAACATTTCCAATTTTGACTTGTGTGAATTCAACATTGCTAATATGTAAAATTTCAAAACGTTGCTATGGTACATTTCAAAGTTGAAATTCCAATTAAACCTGTTTTTAAATGTTTTGTTTGTTTTGGGGACTCGCCGCAAAACTGGTTAAGTGCCCTGCTGTGTGTAACTACATGTGTTAATGCCATTTTACTTCGCTAAGGATGAAATGACGCGGGTGGAAGGAAAGCTGTCGGCAATCAGTGGCAATGCCGAAAGCTTAAAAGCTGAACTGCAGGAAATGAAGAGCCGAAAAATGGACATTGACCACGAAGTGAAACAACTGACCGACGCGTTAAAGAAAGAAGAAGGGCGGATGAGCAATTGGAAGAATGAGGTACGAAATCGGCAACCTCGCGTTGTCATATTTCTCTAGTTTCTGTCGAAAATTGTGGAAATTAATCCAGTTTTCAGATTCGGGGAATCTCCACATTTTTACGGAGAGATTCTTTTAAACAAAATTGCTAATGGTAGGCTTTCTTATGTGGTTCTTCACATGCTTTTCAGCTCTCAAAAATGAGTTTGGAGGACGTGGACGGGACGGAAAAGCTGGAATTGAAGTCGCTGAGCGAAGAGGAATTGAAGGAAATCGACACGAAGGCTTTCAATTTCGACATCATAGTGCTGGAAGAAAACATGAGCAAAACGAAGCCCAATCTGGCAGCCATTGCCGAGTATTGCAGAAAAGTGAGTTTTCCGTTCGCTTTCGTTCTTGCAAACGGAAAGATTGTTTTCTGAAATTTCTGTCGACTTCCGTCGAACGCAGGAAGACATCTACCTGCAACGCGTCGCGGAAATGGACGCGATGACGAAGGAGCGAGACGCGCAGCGCGATCATCACGACAACCTGCGCAAGCAGAGGTTGACCGAGTTCATGAAGGGCTTCGGCATCATCACGCAGAAGCTCAAGGAAACCTACCAGATGCTGACGCTGGGCGGCGACGCCGAGCTGGAACTGGTCAACTCACTGGATCCGTTTTCGGACGGAATCGTGTTCAGGTGAAGCGCGTTTGGCAGTTGAGCCCGGGTGGACGCATGCAAGGAATGTCCGATTCACCCGATTCCGTTTTCGAATTTCAGCGTGAGACCCCCACGCAAGTCTTGGAAAAACATCTCCAACCTGTCTGGCGGCGAAAAGACGCTGAGCTCGCTGGCCCTCGTCTTCGCCCTGCATTACTACAAGCCGACGCCGTTTTACGTGATGGACGAAATTGATGCTGCGCTGGACTTCAGGAACGTGACCATCGTTGGACATTACATCAAGGTGGGTCCTTTGGAATCCTTGCAGGGTGGATCGAGTGCAGGAACTCGAAATGGTAGATCTGCTAGATTCGTCACGGATAAATGCCAGCGAGATGAGTTTTTCCCAAATGTTACTGCGATCAAGACTCGAGAGAGACTCGGTGCATGCGATTTTTCAAAAAATTGACTTTGCCTGTGAATATTAATTAGGTGGAGGAAATACTTAAACGAAACAGCTGAGGCGATAAAACCGAGCCGTCCGTTGGAAATCTCTTTCAAAGGACAGCCCTAAGCTAATAGAAAATCCGTTTGACAATGGTGATGGTGACCATCAAGTTGAATAATATAAAAATGAGTAACACGGGTTGATGGATTACATCTTCTCCCCCCTCCCCTACTGCATGGCATATCTATTAAGTTTTCAAAAAAGTCTCACGTTTGGCGATTGAAAATGGCTAAAAACTCTTATCTCGCTTTTTGTGAAAACTCATTCGTTCAATTTATTTACATAAAAAGAAATTACACACGGTTTAAAATTGGGTGCCAAATAAGAGAAAGACGCGCTACTCTGTGAAAAATTCTCATTCCGCTCTTTTCGTTCCAGGAACAAACGAAAAACGCTCAGTTCATCGTGATATCCCTGCGAAACAACATGTTCGAGCTAGCTGATCGACTGGTTGGGGTCTACAAGACGTACAACACATCCCATTCCGTGGCCATCGATCCGCGCACTGCCTCTAAAACGCCGAGCACTTGATCTTAACGGACGTATACTACAGATTTGAATCGATTGGCTTTCGTAACCGAAAGATCGACGTCTAAAACTCGACAGTTACAAACGTTTTTATCTCCGCAAAAAGGATTATGACGGACTAACCGTAATCCGGCGTCCACATTTTGCAGACCAGCAGAACGATCAATCTTTCTATCAAACTCCCAGCAACATTTTAATCAATCGTGTCCTTTTTAATAAATATTCGTTTATAATAACCAATTTTGCGCACAGCACCGTCGGTTTTATCTTCGGCTCTGCGAAATAAAACCAAAGAAATGAGAAGAATCTTCTGCATTACTTTTCCCCACTTAAATTTAAATGGAGACAGTTTTTTTTTAAATTTTAGTACAAGTAACAGTTTCCATCGTCTCGATGGGAACTGGTCATTTGGATCGAGGTCTTAGGAGCCGTCTGACTTAAGATAGCATGGATGTTAAAATTGGCATAGGTTCGCTCGTGAAATACAGGTGCACCCCGTTTTGCGTAGTCTCGCATTTATGTATGATCCGTTGAGGACCCATTGTTTCATTTACGTATGTGCGCTTTGCAATTACAAACACTTTATTATCATAAGCTATCACCAGATCAAGTTTCCAACCTAACATTTTCCAATAATTTCCAGGAAGAACCTTCCATGTCGAGTGTACACACTTCAAACTTGGTTTCTTCTATATCTTTTACCGTAAATGTTGTAATCAAGGCATTAATACATGCCTAATTAGGAAGACGAAAAGAAACATTTTCACTTCAAGTACATTTTCGCTTTAAGTAATCGCTCTGGTCCCAAATGCCATTTAAATGGTCCCAGTCCATACTTAAATGCGAGGTATGCCTGCAATATCGGGTGAAACATTTGAGATCCTGTCCGACCGATCCACCGCGAAACTATGCAGGTGGAGCGAGACGAACCTCAGTTGGCACATTTGACTCGGCTTTAGCCGCGAGCGTCGCTCAGTAACGCGGAGGCTCCTGTTCGTTCTCGTAATTAATCTCTCCGAATCTCATCGTTTTGCTCCAGTGGTGCGTCCATTGCAGCTCTCCGTTCTTCTCCTCCATTTCCTGCTTGTGCTCGCGGCAGATGACGAAGCAGTAGATGAAGCAGCCCACCAGAGTGACGAAGCCGAAGATGAGGATGAAAAGTCCGATCCACCAGGCGAAGGCCGGATCGTAGAGCTGGGTGACCACCACGAAGCCCAGGCAGATCAGGATGACCGCCAGGTTGAACAGGATGATGAGGCAGCAGAGGCCGCGGATGCGAGGGCACAGCGGGTTCTCCGCGACGTCCAGCGTGCCGGTCACGTGACCGCTGCGCTTGGTCTTCGAGGACACGTATGACCGCTCCGAGGGCGCTCGGCTGCCGCTGTGGTAGGACAGCTCCGAACCGCGGCCGCCACCGCCCTCCGACACGATGCGCTGACCAGACATTGTAGCGCTACACCCACGATTAAGAACTATGAAAATGCCAAAAAAAAATTGCTATATTATTTCAACATTTTTACTAATCGGTGCAAGGCTTACCAGAATGAAAAGTTGCTGAAATTTAATGATTTATGAAATTTAAGAGTTTTTAATTTTATGAAAATATATCATTAATAAATTATTTTCTAGATTCTAGATTATTTCTAAGTTGAAATTACATGTATCAGAATAAGGATTTTGTGAAGGGAAACGGATAAATAATTACATGTATTTATATTGATATTTTTTCTTACGTTTTTTGCAAATATAGTCCTTTAAATTTTTACTTCGTGAAAATATATCATTGAGGAATTTTTTTCTTGAATCTAGATTATTTCTAAGTATACTGATGAAAAACTGATAAATTATTTTTGATTTTTGCAGAGATACTACTAAGTATTTTTAACTTCACAAAAGTATTTCATCGATAAACTGTTTTCTTAGAATCTAGATTATTTCAAAGTATAGTTTATTTGAATAAGGAATTTGCGAAGGGAAATGAACTCGCGTAGTAATCAAGCCGAGAAACTCGAACGTCCCGATAAGGCAATTGGGTTAAACTTCACGGTAACCGACTTGGATTTAAGAGTTTTGGCTGAACATCTTATATTCGATCAAACGTTTTTTTAAAAGTTTTGAGCATGGTGGTCGTCGTAATTTTTTTTTTCTAAATCTAATAAGTTTTTAGCCTTCCATTTCACCGATGTTCTTACCTCGTTTCAGCGGCTCTGCTCGATTAAATCCGTAAAGATTTGGTAAATTCCTTCATCTCTCTCAGGTATTCTGCGCCTCTGCCTTCGGTTGATTTCTCTCTCGATGACACCTTTTGCTCGCTCTCCTCACCCACTTACTCACTTTCGTTAAAAACCTGTTTTGGGTGGATCCTTTTCTTCCTACCTGTCGCACCCCCTTCTAACGTTTTCATTTGTTGGCCCGGTGTTGAGGCGAAGGTAACGAAAAGGTGGCCTAATAGGGAAAAAGTGAAGGTTTTGCTAAGGGCAAACCCAAATCTCGAGGTCAGGAGTGGCAGAACCGACCTAAATCCGCAAAAAAATTAAATAATCTTATTAAACAAATTCTCTTATAAAAATTATTTTCATAGAAAACATTGTTTTCCTCCATACGCATAATTTATTTTCTCTCATATGAGGACATTTTTTGCAGTGAAAAAACCTTCCATACATGTAGTAAGCTGTTCTTATTCGCCATGATTTACTATAACAAAACTTTTGGGAAAAAAACAACACTCGTTTTCATATCAAGCGTTGATAAAAAAAAAGAAACATTTCTTGAAAGCAAAAAACAACAACCTGTTTAAGCCGTTTCTCCCCTAAAAATCTTGTTCATCCGAAGGAAAACGTTTCAGTCCAATAAGAAACAATTTTTAGTAAGGAAATAAAAATTTAGGTTGATGACGCTATAATGAAATACATTAAAAAATGGCGAATTATTATCGCTTACGATTTCCAGCTTTGAGAAATCCTTTAGGTGTTCACTGGTTTATCATTGTTGGCCACTGTAATCGATAATCGGAAGTGTTGCTATGAAGGCAAATGCAGTCGATAATATACTTCGAGAAAATAAATTCACAAGTCCAGTTCGAGTAATTTTAATTGCCTTTAGCCAATTGTATAAATTTGACATCGAAATAAGTACAGTTACAGAATAATTTTAAATTGAACAGTTTGAACTAAGATTTTATGACTTGAGCAAGGATCATTGCCTCCTCCTGGAAATCTAATCGAAAGAATCGTTCTGCCGCTATCCGTTAATTGAAGGAATCGTTCTGCCACTATCCGCTGATGACCTTGACCAATGACTAATTTTACTTTTTAGAATCCTACCATTTCGAAGGTGAAATGATCATGGCTTCCATGGGCCGCTGCACTTCGCCTTCAAATCTCAATTTATTTTTAAAATATTGCCGAAACGCACGCCTCAAAACGTATTGCACGATCGCGCACACGATTAAAGTGCAAGATCAAATCAAGAAAAAGCGAGAAGAGGCTTTGCTGGGAGGAGGACAGAAGCGGATTGATGCTCAACACAAGAAGGTACATGTATATAAATATCGGTTTTTCATTAGAATAGGTTAAAGTTCAAAATACCACTGATATGTTTTTGATATATTTACCGACACGCAGGGCAAGCTGACGGCCAGGGAACGTATTCAACTGCTATGCGATCCGGGAACCTTCGAGGAGTACGACATGTTCATCGAACATACATGCACGGATTTCGGAATGGAAAAAGAAAAAGTAATTAGATCAGTTTTGATTGTATTTTAGATTAATACCGCTTATAGACTGTGGTTTCAGCTAAAAGCCTACCTGGCAATCAGAGCCTCGGACTGGCTGTCACGGAATTACCATCCCAACAAGCAAAATCTGATTTAAATGTCCATCCCCGTCATGCATCATTGATTTTGTAATCATTTCCATGCGGTTTGAAAACAATTCGCATTGATTGCAATCCTTTATGTTGCAGTCTTTCAGATCTCAGTTTGTAATTTCACACGAATCTGATTCATGTAATATTATTTTGCAAACCAAACGAAATCTCTCAGATCAGTACTGTCTTAGATCACTGATCACTGTGCTCGGCAGTCTTGAAGCACAAATTTGGTCTTTAAATATAAAATTTTTAGAATTTTCTATCCAAGTATTGATAATTCTTAAATCCGATGTGGGATAGATGGCAGCTAGTTTACTGCACTGGCTATATAATCTCACTAATTGTCAAGAATATTGAACAGCAAATGACGAAGCGGGTGCTCCCACCCGCTTCGTCAATCGTGACATGAATTGTATTCGGCATTAGATATATATTTTTGCAATTTTGTTTTCGCAGGAAATGGGCAAATTTCGGTCTAATAAATTAATTTGAAATTCCTTTCTTCCAGTATGCCGGAGACAGCGTCGTCACGGGACGAGGACTGATCTACGGTCGCCTCACGTACGTTTTTAGCCAGGACTTCACCGTGTTCGGAGGCAGCCTCTCGAGCGTTCATGCCAAAAAAGTGTGCAAGGTGAGCAGCTTGGAAATTGGCGATGCATTTTATTGTGTATTTTAGGGGATTATGCGAGTGTGAACAATTCTTGACTTGCTTCATTGCCAATTTTTCTGAAAAATGCAAGAACTCTTTATGTCTAATAATTGCGAAGAAATTAAGGCCATTTTTGTATTGTTTGGCTCTTGTTTCCTGAAATAATTACATTGCGGTTTGCGCGTATTTTTCGTGCAAACAAAAAACGATCCTTCGTCCGAGGAAATGCTGCATTTAAAATTTCAAGCGAATTGCTTTTATCCTGATCTGCGTTTAGGTCATGGACCAGGCCATGCTGGTTGGAGCTCCTGTCATAGGGCTGAACGATTCGGGTGGCGCTCGAATCCAGGAGGGAGTGGAATCCTTAGCTGGATACGCTGACATTTTTCAACGCAATGTCTTGGCTTCCGGAGTCATTCCTCAGATTTCATTGATAATGGGACCTTGCGCTGGTACGTATAGTTGTGATCGGATGGATGCCTTAATCAGCTGGTAAGCAAACCAGTGGGAGGGATGAATTTCAAACTAAAACACATAATTAGAAATGGAGAATCACATTCGAAATCATTTAGTGCTTTTTAAATGAAGAGGCAAAATTTTCGGTGCTTAATCTTGATCTTAATCAAAAATGTCTAAATGAGGTTGAAGCTAAAGTAGTCACTGTCTTTTTCAGGGGGAGCCGTCTATTCGCCCGCATTGACAGACTTTACATTTATGGTTAAGGTGTGTTTGCTAAATTTCATTATACGTTTTTATTGGCACTTACGATGACCAACGAATAAACCCTCATTTCCATTGTCAGGACACATCCTATCTTTTCATTACGGGACCTGAAGTTGTCAAGGTACGAAAGACTTTCAGACGGCTGTGGGAGCCGAAGTATGGTCAATTTCATAATTGATTTGTAATTAACCGCGAATGCAGTCTGTGACGAATGAAGACGTCACACAGGAGGAGCTGGGAGGAGCTAAGACTCACACCACAATCTCCGGTAATTAATTTAAATGAATTCTCGACAGAAAATGCCTCCTCAAAAATGCAAACGACGCTTATCATAAATGCAATTAGAAAATGCTACAAACATCGTGTATGTACATATTTTAAAACGCTGGAAGTTATACTTACAAATATTAGCTGCAGAAATGTCAGCGTCTTGTTTAAAATTTTAAAATAATGTACTTTGTCGAAAAAACTACAGCAAAGCCGTTAGGTAAATATTTATATTTTTTTAAATCTTTATAGGTGTCGCACATAATGCGTTTGAAAACGACGTCGACGCCTTGTTGCAACTGAGAAACGTTTTCAATTTTTTGCCTTTGAGTAACCAGGACATGGCTCCGATCCGACAGTGTGACGATCCTTGGTAATTGTGAGGATTTTTTTATACTTAACGGGCACTTTCTTCAGCGTTGCGGTTATTAATTTTTTCTCGAGCAAATAGGGTTGAATGAGATGGCTCTTAAATCCTTTAATTATTGAGGGTTTATCGATCATTGTCCATTCGTGACGTAGTAAATTAAAAACTTTTCCAAATGCAAAAAAGGCCCTATGCCTGCCATTTTTGTTAAACTCTACTGAACTAGCCAGAATTGCATCAGTGGTTCAATTTATTATTTTCAGGAACAGAATGGTTCCAGGATTGGACACGGTAATTCCCCTGGAGAGCACCGCCGCTTACGACATCCTGGACGTCATCCTAGGAGTGGTCGACGAGCGCGATTTTTTCGAAATAATGCCAACGTATGCCAAAAACATCGTCATAGGATTTGCCCGGATGAATGGACGCACCGTTGGCGTTGTAGCTAATCAGCCAAAATCAGCAGCAGGTAAAGTTTCCCAAGAATGGGTTAGTTTAGAGTTGCTCTTGAAAATTCTGGCATTGGATCAAGTACTGCCTGTAGGGGATGCTTGAGGAAATATCGAAGATTTCTGAATTCAGAGAAAATTCCTACTTGAACTCTGAACTAACGAACAAGAATAATCGAAAACGGCATCGCTAAAATGCACATTCCTCCGATCGAAATATTGTTCGATGTACGAGTCTTTTATAGTTACATTAGTTATATTGGAAATGGCCATTCCAAAACTGAAGATATTAATTGGTCGCCTTATCGAAGAATGCGCGATTAATTGCTCGGATCGATGTGAATTTCAGGTTGTTTGGACATCAATTCGTCCATCAAGGGAGCGAGATTCGTGCGATTCTGCGACGCTTTCAATATTCCCATCTTGACATTCGTCGATGTGCCAGGGTTTCTTCCCGGTAATTTACCCGCTTTTTACATTTCTCGGATCCCGTGACGCTTAAATAACGGATTCTTAAATCGCGACTGCTTTCGCTCGCAGGAACCAGCCAGGAATACGGAGGAATAATCAGACACGGCGCTAAACTTTTGTACGCGTTTGCCGAAGCAACCGTGCCCAAAGTCACCATCATAACTCGCAAGGTCAGTTAATTAATAAGTTGGTTTTACTTTCCTGCCAGTGCCGTGGAGTGCTGACTGCCATCTTTGAGAACCGTTTTAAATTTCCGCTTCAGGCGTACGGTGGAGCGTACGACGTGATGAGCTCCAAGCACCTCAGGGGCGACATAAACTACGCGTGGCCCACGGCTGAGGTGGCTGTCATGGGGGCGAAAGTGAGCGCTGTTCATTTTTTTGTCGTTGTATTTTTGTGTGTGTTACTACCTCGTACCGTTTCGACAGTCGAAGTGAAACTTTTCTTTCTTGCTAGGGCGCTGTTTCCATAATCTACCGAGGTCAAGGAAACACGCAGGAATACGAACGCGAATATATTGACAAATTCGGAAATCCTTACCCTGCAGCTATAAGAGGTAACACCAAAATGAGTGGTTTTTTTATTGCATGTACTATATTTTCTTCTGAATGTAAATATTTATGTTTTTTCCAACTCAGGTTTCGTCGACGACATCATCGAACCCCGGACCACTCGCAAGAAGGTGTGCGAGGCACTGAGCATGCTGTCAACCAAGAATCTTAAGAATCCCCAAAAGAAGCACTCCAATATCCCTTTGTGAAGGTAAAAAGAGGGTTTCAGGGGAGTTTCGCTACTAATTTATAGACGTAAAATAAGGGGTTGAAATTTGACCCGTCCAATTATGCTACAATCGCAGAAATGTAACGTGTTACCGGTTAATTAAATAACTTTTTGTTTTCCAAAAGGGATGAATTCGCCATCTACGAACGTTTTCCATATGCAGCCGTGACTGCGGAATAGAAATGTTAAGATAGCGGAGTAAAAGTGAGAATGTACCGTTGACTTGGTTAAACTAATAATTAAGGATGAGTCAAAAGCACGCCCAAAATGCACAGATATCACTGGCACATTTTTTACTTCAAATACTTATTGTAATTGCTCAATTTATTTTTCCCAGTGTATAATAGGTCGTCGAGTAGGGTTTCAGCTTTGGTTTATAATTTCCAAATGCCCCGTTTATTCAAACAAAAATTTAGAAATATGAAAAAAAACCATTACACGGCCATAAAAATGGGGCTTCCCTGCATGGCAGCTATTAATTTTTGTTATAAATAAACTGGGGCATTTT
>JAQIXS010004459.1:0-15049 GCA_034700785.1 Rossiulus vilnensis
GCATCCTACAATCCAAGCATTAAATAGCCTAGGCCGCATTACACCAAAAATACTGCATTCCCAATCCTACCCTGCAATAAACGTCCCATGTCCGAGCAATTTCCAAAAATGCCCTAATTTCTCAACAAAAAAAAATTCCGTTATCAGGACGTTAATTCCATATAAAAAAGAAATAAATAAACACATCGATATTCCGCTCCACCACGCGTCCTCCAAAACCTTAAAAACTACCCGAAAACCATTCAAGTGCCACCAAAACGTAATTCGGTAATTTACTTCGAGTCAAGCGGCCACATTTAACGAGCCGTTCATTTCACGCCACAAATTCGGGAAATTTCGTGAAATATATTGAAAATGATTTACCGTACTTGCTTCAAAAGTGGACTTTAATTGCGATTATAATTGACCGTGACTCAAGTCTCCTGCCGCTGATAATCGGGCGAAAATCCTTCGATTTTCGTACGAGCACCCAACTAATTACAACATTACTTGTGAAAAAATAAATAAAAAAATTATTCCGAAATTCGGAGAAATCAAAAATTCGCCATAAACCGCTCGTTCGTTGGCACGCCATAAACACAACGGTTGACATATTTCGCCACTGAATTCGTTTTCGCCAGTTTCTTTGACCGAATTTACGCTTCGGAGGCAGCCACCTTGACCCACTGACCACTTTCTAGTTCGCCTGGCAAAACAGTAAAAGAAAAGAAGAAATTCAGGAAAAATGCGATGGACAATGACCGGTTGGGACGACAATTTAGAGGCAACATTTAGATTCGGGAAGGGTTCAATTATTATATCCATTATATTATTATTACATCCACGACTTTTAATGTTGCCCATGATTGATTTAAATGAATCCGTGATGGGAACTAAAGTCCACAAGCGAATTTAGTTGGTTTTCGAAAATAATTGCCTACGACATTCCACTGAGCTAAAAGTTTCGGTAAAATCTATGATTGTAAAGGAATCCATCCGAATCTTTTTTAGTTAAATACAGTGTATTTCTAACCACATTTTGCGAATAATCCAGGCCAAACTCCATGATATGTAATCAGTTTTCAAAAATAGTGTTCCGTTAATTAAAATTCGTAGGCAAATTTAGCGCATAGTTTAAGTGAAATTCACGATTTGTAAACAGTTTGTTTAATGTTTCATTTATACATTTTTTTCGAAGAATTTATGGGTATAATCCATAATTTTCGAATCGTTTTTCGATAATTTACGCCTACGACCCATAACTGAATACATTTATAAGCAAGTTTAGGTTAAAGTCCAGGATTTGTGCTTTTTGTCAATTAATATTTTTACCAAAGATTTATTTTAATTTCAGCATATTAATTCAAAAGAAAATTCAGGATTTTGGAGTTTTATATTTTATAATATGTGATTCGTAATTATTTTAAGATAAATATGAACCAAAATCCATCATTTGTGGTTAATTTTCGCCTATTGCGTTACATCAACAGCTATTTGTAAAGACATTTTGCGCATAATTTTAGGGCATTAGTTAATTAGTTGATTATCTTCACCACTTATTTGCAGAATTTTAAGGTAAAAACCCGTAATTTGCGAATGATTTGTCGACAATTTCGTTCCATTAATTAAGACTTATTTAGCATATGCTGTAAACGTAGGACTAAAATCCAGGATTCTTTATTTCGGTTTGAAAAATTATTAGAATACGGTGTTTCATTAATTGTTATATCTTGCATTTTTGTAGAGAGATGCGTTCATTTTTTGATAACTCAAGCCAACGGCGTTTGGCACTTTCTTTGAATTCATAAATAGAATTTGGTATATTAAGTCAGGACGAAATCCAGGATTCACGATTTCATTTTTCGAAAATATTTGCCTACGGTGTTCTATTAATCGATATTTTAAGCAAAATTTGCATTTGATTTCAGGTCAAACTCCATGACGAATCTTCAAAAATTCTCCATCAGGTCATTTTCCTTACAGAAATTCTGGGAAAATCCTGGATTTGACCTCGCCAAGTTTCGAATTTGCGTTTCTGGCTTTTCCATTACACTAATTCCTACAATTATGCAATAAGGAGAACCAAAAAATATTAAATAAATAAATGAAAAAAAAATATAAACACAAACACCTGCGGCCAGCCACGTTTGCATATTCATGTAGGTGCGAAGTGGGGGTGTTGGACGAAAAAGTAAAACCCTTTTTAGGCATCTTAAAAAATGTAAAACATTGTTAGTAGCGAACATTTGCATAAGTATACCTTTCCTTATTGGCACATTAACCCAGGTGGCAAAAATTCGTCGTACAGGGTGTCGCATTTTCATCAAATCAGCTAATTTCCAAGTCAAAACACTGACCTAATAGCATGATTACCGGTTTAGTTTTGCACAAAAACAACGCCTAATGTCCCTGAAAATCACAAGTCGATCGAACACATTTGAAAAATAGGGATAATTTCCTAATCATACCTTTCTCATTTCTCACTCACTTTCACTCTTTTGAAGGGTGATATTAAACCCAAGGATAAAATGAAAACACAGAGCCATCACTGATATTTGCATTGATTATTTCAAAAGTTAAGTGTGCCGATGGAAAGCAGGGAAATTTCCCATTATTGCATAAGTGCCTTCTATTGAGCACACAATCAAAAACAATACACCATTTTGAGATTGAACATTTGAAATTTCCCTGACTTTTCCAGGTTTTCCAGAATATTCCTAACCCCGCGATTGGTTCCATGGAAGAGAAGTGAAGCCAAATAGAAGGAACCAGCACGCCATATTGGGGTTTGAAATGAAATGTTGCACATCCAGGACTGAAAGTCCCTGCCTTGTTGAAAACTTTCTAAAAATTTCCCTGACTTCCCCAGCTTGTTATTTTTACCCTCACATTTCCAGGTTTTCCACATTACCGGCAACCACACAAGAGAAATGGAGCCAATTAAATCCAGTCAGCCATACTGGAGCTTAGATGATACCTACACATTCCATAGAAGAGAAATGAAGCCGAATAGAAGCGGTGCGCCATATTGGGGTTGCCTTTCATTACTTAACATTTCACATCATTACTGGCATAGGACAATTTCACCTGGAACCCACGTCAAATGCCATAAAACGATATGACATCATGATGTCCCTATTCAAATCACGATTCGGTCTTTAAAAACAACAAAAACAAAACCTGACCTGTTGAATTTCTTCAAAATTACCCTGACTTTTCCTGGTTCTTGGGTGAGCCCTGCTAGGGTGTCGCTAATCAACCCAACAGTTAATTGCGAGATCGCTACAATTAGCGGTGCTAGGGGTGACGGTGGGAGCTGTCACTTTCACCTCCGGAGGTTTTCACAATTCACAAATGGTGCACAACCAAAATAATCGGCAATTTCACAACTGGTCTACCGCCCAAACAGAACTGGGTTATCTGAGCGGTTTAATTGATGGTAAATAGCCTTACCAAGATGGAGACAAAAAAAAAAACCTACAAAAACAAGATCATTCCAGGAAACCTCACTCATCTTGTCAAATAAGCAAAATGTATGATGCTTTCGTGCAATCATTTTCAGTTGGTTTTACCAGCCGTTTCTGACGGGTGTTCTTTATGGCCCCTTGTAGTCACATCATTCCTATTTCAGTATCTCACACGATCACTGGTAATGTCATCAGTAATGACAGTGAATGCCATAAATTAACTACCACTACCCCTTCATTGCTTTGCAGCCGTACACGATTGTGTCAAATTCACATCATTACTGGCAAATGCTTTCAGTTGATCTCACACGGTCGTTAGTAATGTCATTCTCAGGAAATGGTCCAATAAAAGCGATCGTGTTCCAATCCCAGGGCCCCAACCCGGTGCCGCCACAGGCAGTCGGGGTACGGCACGCGGCTTGACCCAGACCCCGATCGGCCGACTTTCGACCCCATTTCACGGGAGTAGATCACCGAAATTCACCTACCGTGCTCTGGAGATGTCAGCTGAGTTTTCGGCAAAAGCCAACAGCCTGGAGCCAAGACACGGATTTTGGGTTGGCAGGAAGTCAAAGAGTGGCGTCTTCTGGACGAAATAGGCGAAGCGTTTCGTAGACCCGCGCGCACACCCGCACCCGTCGAAGACCAAATCACGAATGCGCTTCTGAAAGGGAAAGCGAAGGGCGGCAGCAGCGCCACCTGGCGGGGGCCGGCGCAAACGGAAAGGAAGAGCAAGGTTAGGAGCAACTTTCGCCAGTGGAGAGCAGGACCGCAATGGAGGTGAATAAGACGTATTTTTGCTTTTTGTTGCTGGAGAAACAATGCAAATAATTCGCACTTTCACCAGCTGTTCCGACTGTTTCAACTAATAACGTGTCTGGTTACTTTAGACCACCGTAATGGATGGAGTTTTCCACAAAAATCAAATTGCACCTTGCAGGCATGAAGGGAAAGTCAAGCATTGGTATTTTCAAGACATGTTTGTACATGTTTAAATATTATTTTGTAGTACACGTTTAAACATAATTTTAACAATGTACATGTTAAAATTATTATGCTAAATTGACGGATGCTACCCACATTGCTTGATTGCTGATCGCCTCTCGAAATGCACGATAAGAAATTATGTTTCCTTATTTTTCGTTTGATGATGTCCTGCAGTGGAAATTTCCTGAGAAATTTGAGGATATACATGTATGTCATGTCAGCACATGTGAATGTTAATTAATTCCCGTAATTTATATTCAATGTCGATTTATTGATGATTTCAGAAAGCCTGATCATTGTTTTTCAGATGTTTCTGAACGCCCACGGCGCTCCATACTTTTTTTTCAAAATCATTAAGATTTTGACTAAGTATGGAGTGCCGAAGGCGAAAATATTGAAATGTATTGATTTATTTTTCAATTAATCAGCCACAATTATGTCCTGTGGTGGAGATTTTCTGATACATTTGAAGACATATGTCATGTCAACACATGTGAATGTTAATTAATTCATTTTTTTATATTCGATGTCAATTACATTGATGATTTCAGAAAGCCTGATCAGTGTTTTAAGATATTTTAATGATTTTGGTAAAGTATGGAGCGCCGTGGGCGAAATTGTTGGAATTATTTGACATAATTACAAAGTGATGGAATCCACTCCCATTTCTACAATTACTGCTCGTGTTTCGAAAAAGCATTTCCCCTCGTATATGTGAATAAATATATGACTTCATATATGCCCTAACCTGGCAACCACCCCATTATGTGCCCTAACCCAGAATCCTTCCTATATGCGTGTTTACAATTGTATATGACGTCATGTAAATATGCCTGACCTGACCGTCACATATTTGCATGACACAAGAATTGTTACGTATTTTCGTGACTTTAATATGCTGTAATTAAACTGAAAGTTTCCAAAATCTTGAACCTAAAAGCAAATACTTTTAACAAATTCTATAAACTGCTTTATTTTAAAACTTCCGAGTTTTGTATGTTGGATTTTTCGTGAATGTTTTTTTTATCTAAAATGATTTAGCTGTAAAATACATCAAAATTTCACCTTTTTACAGAAACTTATTGTTACACGTGTACCGTGCTATTTTCTTATAGATGCTGTGTTCATTTCGGTTTTGAAGATTCTCATTTGCTGTGACACAAAAAGACCTTTTTCACAAACAGACAGTTTTTTATATCGTTTTCATAACAATTTCGTTCCTTCTACTCGTGCTCCCATTCACAAGAAAGCGAAATTTCTTTTTTCTCAAACTGATGAAATTATTGAATGGAAAGCTGCGTGTGATTTAATAACTCTCAAAGGATAAAGTTCAGAATGATTTATTTATTTCTGAACAATAGCTTGTCCTAACCAGATTTTAGGTCATTTCTGAGAATGGCGTTATCATTGGCTAGTCTTTTCCAAATTAATAACTTGCTTAAGAATGTCACAGAAGTTTGATGTATTGAAATCATGTAAGACGTCATTTTTTAAATCATTCATGCCATTCATGTGTTAAAATTTCCTTAAAGGACGTGGTTTGAATACGTTAGCTAATGACGTCATTGTTGTTAATATGCATGTATTAACTATGTGCTTTTTATCTTGTTCAGTTTAATAATTGATTAAAAAATCTAACAAAAGTTGAAACTGTTAACAGTTAACTAATGACGTCATTTTGCTTTAAAAAAATTACCAAATTAACTTTTACTTATGACGTCACGTTGGATACAATTTAAATACGTGATAATCATCTTTTCCAATATAATAACAAGTTTTAAAATGAAACAAGACATGTACCTGTTTACAGTTTAGTAATGACGTCATTTATATTTAAAAAATTAATTAAATTGACCAAAAATTAGCATTTAACCAATGACCTCATTTTTGATAAATTTAAAATATGTGGTAATCAACATATTCTATTTTAAGAACTAGTTTAAAAGTTTAACAAAAGGTGGATCTGTTGATAGTTAAACCAAACTTAACGAAAAACGAATAGTTAACTATAACGTCATTTTTTTAGAATTATAATGTGTGGGAATATTAAATGTAAAAATAAGGATATTTAAAAGTTATCTAATGACGTCATTTTTATTTAAAAAAAATAACCAAGTAAATCAATAATTAACAGTTTATCAAGTATTTTTTTATAAAATTTAAGATAAAATTAAATTCCAATTAAATAACTATTTTACGAATGCAACAAAAGATGTATCGGTTAACAGTTAACTAATAACGACATTTTTTTTAAAATTATACATGTGGTAATCATCTTTTCCAAAACTTGCCTAAAATTTGTCACAAAGTAGAACCAACCAGGTCTGGATGGTGACAAAAGTTCCATAAATAAATTTCGAAAAATTCCCAAAAAAGTTTTAAAAACCATTAACAATTCTCAAAACGGAAACCCATTAAATATGTGGTAATCATCTTTACCAAATCTTATTTTAAAATTTGAAAATTCCCATCCAGGTCTGGATGGTGACAAAAATGCCAAAATATATTTCGAAAATTTCCCAACAATATTTCCCAACAAAAAATATTAAAAATTCTCAAAACAAAACTATTAAATATGTGGCAATCATCTTTTCCAATACTTCTCTACAAATTATCACAAAAAGGGGACCATCCAGGTCTGGATATGGACAAAAGTTCCCGAAATAAATTTCGACAAATTCTCAGAAAAAAATGTTAAAACTTCTCGAGACAAACATCCAACCAGGAAAAAAAAATAATTCAACCAAACAAAGGACCCGTAGGTTGATCTAAAAATACTAAACGTTTGAGGGTGGCAAATTAACACAAAGATAACAGGATACGGTCTTGCCAAATGCTTACAAGACATTTTGCACCAAGGCGTACAATTATGGAAAATACACTATTTCGAAATCCATGCACTTGACCCACCTGGTTCTACATGTATGACGTCATATCCTTGCTGCAGGAGTTCTGTCAGGTGTCTCTTCAATGGCCGTTAGGATTCTTTGCTTTTCAAAGGACATCCTGCAATATTTTCAACTTTCCTCATATTTATTTCGAAGACAAAGATAGCTGATTGGTGGATTGGATGCGGAAAAATGATGGAATACTTTGGAAGGAAAATGGAAAAAAAATGCAGAAGGAACGTGGTGAAATATGACGGCTGAAAAAGCCAGTCAATATTCTGGAAAACTCCAGAAAATAAGGCGTGGATGTTGAGCAATATGCTTGGAAATAACATTCATCATATTTTCATTTTAAAAATTAGTAAAAAAAAATTAGGGTTGAAATTTGTCAATCAAAAAAATTCCATGGCCAGATATGGTTTTGGCTTTGCTTTCTCTTAACATTTTTTTAAATTTAAAAAATGAAAATAAACTAAATAGATATACATAAGAAAAATGTGGGCATCTTTAAAAATGATGTTTTAAGGTTACAAAAAAAGACTAGAATTCATCGTCTTAACAATTTTGTACAATAAAATTATTAAGGAAATATTAGCATTCATTTTTTTCTATTCATGTACTAGTTAAAAGATATGGCATGAATATGGCGTGAAACTGTTTTCCTTTAAAATATAATATTAGAAACAAATATTTAGAAAACGAAAAATGAGCATATATTGTATTTGTAATTTAATATGTATATATGCCCTGACCCGGCACTCTCCCCATATGTCAGGATATATATATATATCCTGACATTATATATATATTGAGCATGTTTATATATATATATATATATATATATGAATATGGCGTGAAACTGTTTTCCTTTAAAATATAATATTATAAATTATATATATATATATATATATATCATGTCAGAAAGGTTTATTATTTTTAACATGGGTCCCAAGTCGGGACTGGCACATTTACATTTGAACAGAATTATTTTAGACAGGTTCTACTGCATAACGTCATGTATAAAGCATATATGAGAAATGTACCAGACCAGTTTATATATGATTCGAATATGATATATATATATAATGAATAATTTTTATTGGCCCCAATGATTTTGTACATGAATATTAGCCATGTTCAAATACCTGAAAATAATTTTCACCATGTAGTTTTGTCTTGTATGAAACGGTATATATATGGGGAGAGTGCCAGGTAAGGGCTTATAGGATGTTATTTATTGGTATTTGAATATTCTGGGTATTTAAAAAGAAGTTGATTCTGGAAAAAAAAAACATATTTCGCTGATCAGATTTGTATCCAAATACAGATTTCTTCAAAAATAATTAAAAAATTTGTAAGCTTGCATATCTTCAAAACAACATTTAAAAAAATCTATATGGTATTGAAACAGACTATTGCGTCACTCGGTGTGGTGTTAAACACGTAACTTTCTGATATTTATGGAGGAAAAGCGTGATCAAACATTATTGGGCACATTTTCTAACAATGATCTGCAAAGACAATCTTTTGAAGGGCATCCCAATTGGCACTTTATTCAAACAGAGGGCCTCGTGTTTACCTTTCCACCATTAACTGGCACATACGCAGTGTAGACTCAAAAGTGTTAGTACTTAGTGGGCCAAGTTGAGACCACCCTGTACAAACACTGTCATTGTTTAAGAATCGTTTGAACATTCGGCATTAAATTCAATAAATCATATACATGTATAGCAAAAAATAATAATTAAAAACACTATATTAAAACATCTATTTTAAAGAATTTAAATTTAGTACAATTATTTTTCGATAATTATGATTTTTTTATAAAATATATAGTGCTGGAAATAAGATAATGACCGTATTTTTTAAGCAAAAACAATTCGAAAAATTCTATTTAATGATATATTTGTTTATTTTTCATTGTATGCAATTTTTAACCACTTTAACAATAATTTTCATTATTTCATATCCATATTTAATATCAAATATTATATATGCTATTTTAAACATTTAATTAAAATATTTAAAAAATATATAAAGTTAACTTTATATTTCTGTGGAAAATGTACGCAAACGTTTGTTTTCTTTTTTATAAACTATGCAAAAATCTTTTAAAATTCTATTTTCATTTGTTACTAAAGCGTTAATATTGTTATTAAAATGTTCAAATTGGAGAAAACTTTAAACTGGAAAATTTAAGCATGAAACACGTTTTATTCTACAATAATACTTTTCACTAAAAGTTAGTAATATTTTTAATCTGGAAAAAAGCTTTTGTGTTGCAAAAAAAGCTTTAAAACAGATTTAAAATTTCTACCTAAAAATTCAAGAAAAAGTTTATGATTTTTTAAATTTAAAACAGGGGTGCAATTCTTGAACACTATATAGGCATCAGTTTTATCCATATTTGTCAATTTTGTCCTTTTTCGAAAAATACTCAATGTTCATACCTGGTAATGACGTCACCGCTCAGGCAACCTTACTCATTGAGTCATGCTCAGCAATTCAGATCAGTGACCATCACCCAAAAATGAGGTAAGTCGGTGAAGACTAATATCATTAAAAAGTTACACAAAAAATGAGCAAAACAAATAATGATATACGCACGCGAGGAATCGGCCATCTTGGGTGTCTAAAACACGGAATTTCTTTTTCAAATTAAGTGGCTCAAGCTTATCCCAGCCGATTCATGGCCATTGCATTGTTTTCCAACCATAAAGGAATGAATAAATAAATAATAACTTCCATAAAACACCTTTCCCCCAAAACGGCAGCCATGTTGACCCCGATTTGGGCGCCTAAAGGGTTGCGTCAAGCAGAGCTTCACTCCAGTCTCACTTGAGAGCACTTGAGAGTAATCTCAAGGTCGCAAGGTGCAATCTCCGGTCCCGCAACGACATGCCCGGATGTGGTCAGCGCCATCTAGCGAGACATCTTGCGCTATTTCGGGAAGATACTTGGGGTATATTTTTTTAGGAATTCTTAAAATGGGTTGTAAAATATTCACTGCATAGTAACATTTGCGGTCAAGTTTATGATGTATATCAATGTCGTACTT
Organism: Rossiulus vilnensis; assembly: GCA_034700785.1. Classification (NCBI taxonomy): domain Eukaryota; kingdom Metazoa; phylum Arthropoda; class Diplopoda; order Julida; family Julidae; genus Rossiulus; species Rossiulus vilnensis. The sequence goes on from JAQIXS010004459.1 coordinate 10,380, forward strand.
TTTATGCATTGTTCTATAAAACATAATATATAACTGTATTTAGTTTTATGTAAAATAATGTGATATTTCTTATATGGAAGAAGTAGACTCTTGATAAGTTCGATTAATCCCTATTTAAGTATTTCTGACCGTTAAATAATGTTAGTATCAAATTTACAATATATAATTAATGAATATTTTACTTTAATTTGTATATATTGTGTTACATACTTGTTCTGCTGTGACTTTTTGATATAAATTGTATGTAAAAATTGCCCTGTTTTCTGTCAAATTTATCATGCTTGTAAATATTCTATGAATACTGGACATACCATACTTTTTCGTGTATTCCGTGTTTTGTAAATGCAATAAGTAGACTCTTGATAACTTCGATAAATCCTCATATGCTTATTTCTGACCTTTAAAACATTTTAGCAAATATATAATTATTATAAATATATCTGTATAATTTTTATTTACATCCTTTATGCAATTGTTTTGCTGTGATTTTTACATACATTTTAATGATGGAAATTATTACCCATTGCCACTATATCAGCGCTGTTGCATTCTGGGAAAAATAGCGTGAAATCGAAAGCCATAAATTGGAGATAAAAAAACAAGAATGTTGCCTATCAAATAGGTTCTGTCAACACAATGGAAATGAAGTCATTGCAATATATCGCAATTACATCGCTTTACAAACTTCACGAATATAATATACATGTCTACATCATTATCTCCATTTTTGTCAGTTATATCAAAACGGGCAAAAAACTTGGTCACTGCAGTTGGGTAACAGGGTGTGCCTACCTGCCAATGGCCAGGGCCAAACAACAGCCAAGGTCGATTGCACCATTAGTGCTATTCAATTTTAATAATCAACGATTAACTCCAGTTGTTCGGATTACCACCTGTCTAATCCGCTGCGCTATGGTCAGTTAACTTTACAACCCTTAATTACCAGAGCAACGCCATGACCAATTAACTTTTGCTTTATGAGTATTTCAGTGTCAAGAAGTTATTACTGTCGTAATGACATCAACTATCTGCCATCAGTCATTCGGCTGCTGACAATAATGGCGACATTAAAGTCACGGCAATCAGAATATGATTTTCTACTGATATCACTATGATTTTATACTGATATCACAATGATTTTACACTGACATCACTATGATTTTATATTGATATCACTATGATGCTATACTTATATCACTAAGATTCTATACTGATATCACTGTGATTCTCTACTGACATCACTGATTCTCTACTGATAACACTATAACAGTAGTATCTAACTTTATCATCATGTGTTCGGTGTCATAGATGAAAGATGGAATTCCATCTTTCAAATATAACAGTTGTGCTATCACTATGTTTCTATATTGACATCAATTTTTTGGGATTAATGGCATCGGTATGCTTAGCGATATCACTATTATGGTGGGTTTTGGGACTACTGATATCAGTATAGTTAGCGATATCACTACATTTGTTACAAATATCAGTATATTTGCACTGATTTCTGCTGTATGTTGATATTTAACCAGAGATGGCTTTTATTGGAATGAGAATGGAATTTTTTTTCGTGAAAACTACAAAACTACAACATTCATGATGTTATCACCATTACTTGGCATTCATTGTCTTGACTTTAATTGTCATGAGACTGAGTGTCACGTCATAGCCATTAACGGGTGACATTCGTTGTTATGACACTCAGAATGACATTATGCATCGTGAAATGTAGCCTTGAGTATATTCCTGGCTCTTATCGTCACGACACTGAATGTCACGACATTTTACTTCATGAAAACTTCAAAAATGAAATTGTTATGACTATGACTTGACATTAACATAGCATGTCTGGTTGCATTCACTGTCATGACTTATTGTTATGGCATTGAATGTCACGGCCTTTTGCTTCTGGAAAACAACGACTGAGAGCTTGACACGATCGTGAAAGGTGACGTTCATTGTTGTGATTTTTACTGTCATGACAATTAATGTTACGACATTTCACTCCGAAAAAACAATGAATTATGACAGGTGACATTCATTGTCATGACTTTAAGCCTCGTTTAACCTTTTAGGGCTGCACCTTTTAGGTGCATTTTTAGGCCCCATAGAAATCATGGTTTCCATCGTCATGACAACGAATGTCACAACATTGTACTTAGTAAAAATTCGCAAAAATCAATTTGTCATGATCATGATTTAACATACATAGTCATGACTCTATGCCAAGAGAAAAATATTTTCAAGTGACAGCAAAGTCGCGGCTTTTATTGCCATTCCAACGAATGTCACGACATTTCTTTAAAAAATCGCAACAACTATTTGTTATGACCACGTTTTTGCGCGTGCTGTCATGAAAGTGAAAAAGACGAAGGATGAAACGCCGAAAATAAATTTTTTTTAAAAAAAATACTCCAGGATCCAGTTTTTGTAAAAATTTCGCCTATATAGCCTATGGCGTTCCTTTCATTTAGTTTTCATAAAGAAATGTTGCATTTTAAGAAAAAAAATTACCTACGTCGTTCCCTTAATAATATTTCTAAAAACACTTGCAAGAATATTTGCAAGAAACAGAGTCAAGGACATTCTAATCCATACACTTGTTTTATCTTTTTTATATCGAAATTCAAGTTTTAATTGACGTCAAGAACTTTAACAAAAACTTCACGATATGTTTTAAACTTTCATTATTAATTTATATAAAAAAATGCATGACAATTGATGTGTACCTTTTATTGATTTACCTTTCATCAAAATTCAAGTTCGATACGTATCCCGTCTTCGGTTTCCTCCAACGAAAATGTCATGACACTGACACTTTCATTGCCCTCCTTTGAGCTCGCTTTTCCGAAAACCAGAGGTGATGTCATCCAGCGTCCATTACGTTCCTCGGCCACTGGTCAAGGCCTAACCTGTTCTGGGCCACTGACCCATATATCGAGGTCAATGGTCATGCGAGAGACAAACAAACTCCACGTTGCAGAAATCGCCTTTTTCTCGCCCTGGCACTCGCAGGTAGACGACTTCCGGGCGCCTTAATGGCCTCCCGGAAGTTGGCAAAAACTACGTGCCAAGCTGAACGTCTCGTAAAAACCATCCTTTAGGACTTGTTTTTACGAGTTATAAAGTCATGACAGTAAATGCCAAGCTCCATCCATGCGTGCTAAATCAAGGCAATGATTCATTAACGTCAACTCTGCGGTTCATGCAAGTAAAATGTCGTGACATTCATTGTCATGACAATTAGTGTCAAGGCGAAGCATGCCAAATGACGGAACATGGAAAATTTCGGAAAAAATATGCAATCAGGAGCACGTCTAAAATTGACATTTTCAAAAAGAAGTAAAAAGTCCATTTGGAACGTGTTTAGGAGGACGTTCAAACATGACAAGAAATTCCAAAAGTACGTCCAGTTGAACGCGTTTAGACACTCTTGGGAGATGGAATGTCCAACTATGACACGTCCAAAAATGACATCCATTTTCAATGTGTTCTATGAGGACGTCCAGAAACGACAACAATAAGAATTGGGCGTCCACTTGGGATGTCCCACAATGACACCTCCAAAAATGACCAAAAGTGACATACAGCTGAGATGCGCATAGGAAGACGTCCAAAAATGACAAGCGAAGGATTTTATATTGACCCAATATTGGATAAAAATGGGCAACAATTATGTCAATGTTGTCCCAATTTTGGTGAGCTACAATGTTCCCTATTTAGCCATATAATACAACAATATAGGGTGAATGTTGGATATACTGGCCCATGTCATGCCAACAAACCTTTTATAGGTCGAACATTTGACCAAAAATATTGATGCAGGGGAAGGTTTGGGTTGTCATGCCGTCCTTGAGATACCTGGCTATTCTTTATCAGGGTAAATGACACGTGTCGGTTAGAGCGCCCCCCAGTGGCGTTGCATCTGAACCCCTGGACCTCTGAACCCCGAGTTAATACCAACACCTACCTCTATTTTGACAACTTGTCCTAATTTACTCCTCCATCATCTCTGCCAGTGTCAGACGTGAGTTGCTGACCAATGCCAAAGGGAGACAGGGAGTCGTCCAGGAGGCGCCAACTACCCCATCCCCCAGACCTCCTTACATGGTCACACCAGCCTTCAAGGTCGTCCACGGGGTCAGAGATCAAACGATGCGGAACAGGCCTGATGAAGATGAATGAGAATCCTGGCGCCTAATTTGGGAACCAGATTCCGGCCTGCCGAAGTCTTGAGCTCAGAGCGCCGTAGTTCACGTGGTGAGCAACAGGGGACGATGACATCAGCAAAACTTCCGGTCAGATGTGGGTGACCAACCCTGGGTTAGATGGTTGGTCCAGGGTAGCAGAAGGATATAAACATCTTTAAACACATTCCCACATGTGTGCCGCATGTCTTAACTAATTATGTTCCAACAGCATAATGTACATGCACATGACCAAGTATGAAGTGCAACATGGCTTCTTAAAGTTGCTATGTCAATATATGGCCATATATGGTCTTATACATGGGCATTTATAGGTCCAACTGGTCAGTTATGCAAATATACTTCTATATACAGTAGAACCTATGTAAGTTGACCACCCAAGGGTGAAAACAAAATGGTCAACATAGGGAGATGGTCAACATATGGAGAACGGAAACTTTTATTGAAGAATAGCATACAGAA
>JAQIXS010004460.1:0-15046 GCA_034700785.1 Rossiulus vilnensis
AGCTAACCAATTGCAGTTTTGGCATTTCCACAGTGGCATCCACCCACGAAATATACACCTGGATGACCTATAAGATAAAAAAGCCTACATTTTTAGATTTAAAACATATTTACATTCTCAGGAGTGCAATAATATTCACCATTTATGCTAAACAAAAGCATGACGGTTTCGAAAATTAATTGTGACGATGCTCAATAAGCTTTCCACATATAATTCCAAAGTATAGGAAAGTTCTAAACACTTTTTATGAACCAATCGCGTAAATTCTTCAGAACTGCGTATAAACGCGCATCCTTCGATAGAAACTCTTTACAGGGTAACACTTAATCACTCTTGATCCACATTAAATCCTGCGCCCTGTATTTTTTCACTTTCAAACACTTCAGGATGCAACTTTAAATTCGTAACTAATAAATCTCTATAAGTTGAGTTTTTTGTTGTTGTTTTTTTTGGAAAGCGAAAATGGTAGATAAAGAATTTGAATGTGGAGGTGCAAATATTGGAAGAGTAAATGTTGTCGTTACCTCATCTCCGTCGAGGGTGCCGGTATTTTTGACACGACCTTCAACAGTGACACTGTCCTCGGGATTAATTTCCAAAGGCCTAACGGATAAATCTGAATACTCGAAAGTGGTGTAGGATAAACCGTATCCAAACGGATAGGTGGGTGGGCTTTGATCCCAATAACGGTACGTGCGATTGCCCATGGAGTAATCGGTTATATCTGGAGCCTGAGGATAGTAAAATTTGACGGAAAGTTATTTAAGATAAGATATACGACAATATAAATATTAGACTTGATTTGGAATTATTACTTGGCTAATATCAGCGTGCCATGTGAAAGGCAGACGACCAGCAGGGTTGGTGTAATCGCCATCGTTCAAAATCATCTTCCTGATGGCATCTCCAGTTTCTTGGGCAGGGAAAAAGCACTCGATAATGGCGTTAACCGAATCTATCACGGACGGTTCAAGCTTCACTGGACCAGCATTGAACAGCAGCAAGACAATTGGCACTTTCCCAGCTGAAATCATAGCAAACTCTTTTTGTAAATACAACTGTTGACAGATATCGTGTATTTCGATATAATGTAGTCACACGAGTCGTGCAATTACTTGCCATTGGTTGAGATTACGTCATTTAGCAGTGCAGCTTGTTCGCCTGGTAGCACGATATCAGACCGATCGTTGCCTTCCGATTCGACAGCTTGTCCTTTCAAAGTAGAAAGCGGCAACTTTTTTAAAATAATTATAATAGTAAACTTTCAAATGGCGTTAGAATACTGTGATTTATTTATCGTCCGCGATGCATTTATTTCTCACTTCTCATTCTTTTTCTTTGTATGACACATCGACGTTGCGTTTTAATTAAGTTATACATTTCTTAAATTATTGAGACATGTGCAATTGGACATCCCGATTTAATCCCGATTAAGTGAAATGATAAGGATTACATGCATCATATTAAAAGAATTTGGATTTAAGGTTTTCACCGTTATACCAAATATAAAGCAACAAATCGTGGTTTTTGATTTTTGAAGCATTTATGAAATGTGGTCAGATAAAACCTTTTGATTTGCTGTTGATAGCTGTATCACAATGACTGCGTGATTTTCGAGTCGTTAAGTTTAATTTTTGCATAAAACATACCTGTTCCTAAGCAGATGAAGATAAATTCTGTGTTAGACAACGCGTTAATGACCGAATCTGCGTCATAATTGTTACAGTGGACGTTGTCACAGCCAGAAGCCAGATTGGTTTGTGTGGCCAAATCCACTAACCCTTGATAGGGCGTTTTGGTATAAGCTGCGTCATAATCAGGAGAATAATCTCCGAATAACTGTTGAGGATCGTCAGCCATTGGTCCTACAACCTGAATAGAGAAAATGCGATTAACATTTGTAACGAACAAACGTTTAAAAACGTTACAATGACAGGCATCGATGTGCATTATATCAAACAACATCAACTACATCACTTATAAGAATTCCCTTATTATAGAACTAAAATTTGATAAACATCTGTTGGGTGAATAATCCCAACATACAGCAGGCTATATGTAATCATTGTTGGGGCAAAGCACCCGAAAAGCAACAATAATCAGATATACCATAATATACATACTTACACTTATAACGCCATACTTTGTTTGTGGTAATGGCAGCAGTCCATCATTTTTTAGGAGGACATAAGATTTTAAGGCGCTTTCTAATGCAAGGTCAATATGAGCTTCACTTTGAACGAGGTCCGCCGACACGAGAGAAGAATAGGGATTCATGGATGGGGGATCGAATTCTCCTAAACGCATTCGGGTGTAAAATAAGGGCTTAACGGATTCCACCACAGTCTCATTTGACACCAAACCCTGGGCAACCGCTTCTCCAAGCTTAGTGTAAGCGTTGTTGGGATCACTGGTGCATAACTCAATGTTTGTACCTGTAATATAACGTGAGATTCATCATTATACTTTTCTCAGATGTCATCGATACAACTACATAAAGTGATTGGCTGGCCACGTCAGTAAAAATTGCATACAACCTTAAATTTAACGACACTGGAACTGTAATTGCTATTCCCTAAATAAAAATGTCTCTACAGTATCATTATCTTTATTTATATTAAACATTAAACATCCTTCCGAATAGAATCAAAGTTTTGGATTATTTTTGCATGAATACAACGTTAATCGTAAACGTTATTAGAGCTGTATTTTGTGCACGAAAGGCGTAGGCTGTGAATGGTCTAGTGAAATTGCGAATGTGTAATCTTGTTTCAGATTTATAATACTCTGTTTAGTTTTTCCCCAATTATTAAACAATTGTGAAAAAGTGCCAGGACTATCAGTTTTTTTATAACTAATTTTAACAAGTGAAGAACGTCTATACAGTTTAGTCATCTTGAACAATCTTAGTGTTGCGTCTTTGAAAACAAAGTTTTAGTTCGCAAAACTTTCTATTGCATTGTACATTTAATATCTTAATTGGAAAAGTATGCCTAGTTTACATGTGCAGTATACGTATTTGCTTCTACTATCATGACTACTCATGCATCATGATAACTGCAATCTTGCTGACGTCACTAATGAACATTGAATCTCTAAAATTAAAATTTCCTGTCAATTTTATTTTTCATAATCCTACCTGCATTCAAGCAAGCTGCAGCTGCACCCACGTCGTCCGGGGTGTATTTGTGTTCAGTCCAAACATTTCTCACTGCGTCCTGGTCGCTGATGACATAACCGGTAAAGCCCCATTCTGTTCTCAAAATGTCAGTTAAGAGCTCAGAATTTGCACATGCTGGTATTCCGTTGATACTGCAAGATAAAACTGCGGTTAGACAAACTATTATAACTATAATAGTCATAATAATTGTCTACTATACCTGTTGTAACTGCACATAATACTGTAAGTGCCAGCTTTCACGCATTCGTGGAACGCTGGTAAGAATGTTAGCCTCCAGTCTCGATGACTCACCTTATGAAAATTAGTTTAAAAATTGCTGCACTATGTTTGCAGTATGTATTCGAGGATTTAAAGGTCGAATTTAAAATACAGGCGTTAACTAACCTGCGCATCAAAAGAAAGTCTAGAAACGGGAATGTTTTCAGGTCCTCCATGGACATCAAAATGCTTGCAGCCTGCATTGGCTAGCACGTATCTATCGTGATCACCTTGCAGTCCTTGTACAAATGCTCTTGCCAATTGACCGCTCAAATACGGGTCCTCTCCATAAGTTTCCTGAGAATCAAATGTGGGTTTTTATTAGTCTTTGTCATGTGTTTTGATATGATCGAGAAAATTCCGTTTTTAGAAAATTTCCTACGAAAAGAGAACTATGGATCTATTTTAAGCCAACAATAAATAGATGTGCTAATTTTCTCACCTGATTACGTCCCCACAGGGGATGTCTCATGATGTTAATAACTGGGCTAAAACAGCTGATGCCTTTATGATCACCGTAAAGTCCCTGGCTGCTGTATTCATTAAACTTGGCATGTACTTCAAGTCCGGTGGCCTGGGCCATCCTTTGCATTAAGTCTTTACTGAAATTAAAAATTAACAGTGAGAGATGGAAAAAAGGCAAAGTAATAACAAATCTTAATTTATTAAATTGATATTACGAAAATACTAAACGACATTCATAAATAAATTATAGTGGAAGATTTATTTTTCATAAAATAGTACTAATATTTTATGAATTTTGCAAATTTTTAACAGTGAAACATTTTCCCCCTAACAAGGGTGGTGGGTTAACCTCCAAACCTCACCCCCTTATCCGCAGGCCTGATGGTATCATATTTTTAAAATTGAGCGTGGTGGGTTGTTGATATGTGATGGTGAATAAATGTACCTGAGGTATGTTGACAGCAAGCTTATATGTGAATGTGAAACAAAACAATAGTTTTCTCGGCTTCATACCTAAAAGTGGCTGCCATTCCAATGGACTGTGGGAAGGAAGTAGCGGGTCCAGCGCTGATGTCTCCTCGAAGGCATTCTGTGTTCCATCCATATGGATTAATGCCTAACCGTGGAATTGCAGGTGCTGGGCCAGAACCAGGATCAGTTCCGCCTCTGGCCAACTGCATAACAATTTCGTCGAAAGTGAGACGACTAACCAAATCTTCTACTCTTTCATCCCAAGTCAAACTTGAATCGCGGAATGGATAGTCTTGCGAAAAAACACACCCTAGCAGCGCTAGGAATATGGCTGGTAAAAAGCAGCTTGCTGACATTTTCCACATGTTGGTTGTCCCTGGAAGAAAGTCGGATACAAATGACTGATCTCAACCTGTATTTATACGCTCCATCCTCATTAAATGGATATTGGCAGAGATTTTGAATTCTGATAGCCAGGCGGGGAGGCTTCACATGAACACAGTTGATAACCTTGAGACGATCTAGCCAATGAACTGAGTTTTTTTTAATTTGTTTGCCTGCGCCATAAGGCTAATGAAACCTCTGAGCAAGACATTTTATTCGCAACTGTTCTCTCAACTACCGTTATAAACACAGCTGTTCTGTTGTATTTTCAGAATTCAGCCTGTTGTGTCAACTAAAAATGCATTCAATGCATGAGCGTATTAGATGCATTTAACGTTTTTCAAATTCATTTAGAAAAATAAAATTCAAATAATGCTTGTTTTGTCGCTTTCCTTATAACTCTGATTTAATCGTTAATGATGGCCTAATTATTATGTTTACACATTCACAAGCCCATCTTAACAAAATGCATGTTAATGATAAAGCATTGCCTTCTATTATGCAGTGTATGAGCTTAAGAAAATTTTAATAACGCGTAATTGTGCAAATCAACACTATAAATACATGCGTTTTAATTTAACCACAGTAAAAATGAATTGAAATATATTATTATTTTGCGCGCTATCCGTTTCATGAATTATGAAACTAGTGGAAATAATATAAGTTTAGTACATTTTCGTTTCACGTAATTTTAGATCGCTTTTTTGTTTTTTTCCAAAATGTATTCCTTGCAATCTAATAAATATAATTTCAATTCCCGTTTATTTCTATAAAAGCACTTCCATAATAGATTCTTTTTTCTAAATGTAATAGGCTACATTTCTAAAATTGGATTTAATTATTAAACGTGCTCTGATCTAATCTGAAACTAGAAATTCCCATTTGGTCTGGACAATAAATTATTTATTATATAACCTATTTACTTAAAAGAAACACTATAGATGCCTCATCACCTATCACTAGGCTATTTAGTGCTCCTGACAGAAGATAAGTTCGATCTGTTTCTAGTGAGATAAAACAATAAAAAATAAAGATTATATTGTGTTGTTTTTTTTAATATGATAGCTGTTACTAAGGGTAATACATAAATAAATTAAAAAAAATAGTGCATCTTTCATTCAGTTCAGCTCATAATCCAACTACCAACTTTTATATCTACCTTATTTATCAGCACTTTACGGTATCGATATGATCAATATTAACATCATAGCTATATTTTCTTCCTGATAGCTATCATTTAGAAGTGCACTCCGACGTTGAATTGCATGTAATATGAAATGGAGTGGCTTAGCCAAGGGGACTCAGGAGGTAATTATGGGACTCAATTACCTCCCCCTTCCTCCAACTAAAACTTATACTATTGTTCTAGATAGAATGGGTTTGCTGTCGCTGAAAACTCACTTCTATTATGTTATTTCTATTCTAATCATCATAATAAAATATAAAATGAATTCGCTTATGCCGTTTCCACAAATCATTATGCTAATTTCTTGGAAAAAGTCCAAGAAAATTCGTTATTACTGATCTACTGCGTCAACAATAATTTTCCTCGGCTCAATACCCAGTTATATTACCATTGTACAAACTGTTATTAAGATCCCCTATATAATTATCGACCTATCTTTTCGTCTATTTAAAAATGTTGCATAGAAATGATTTGTAAATATGATCTTATTTTTCTCAAATGTTCGCCTATGGCTTTCTGGTCATTATTCCTAACATTCTCAAAATCTTTTTAAAATAATAATAAACATTCTCAAATGCAGTACACGTGCTGTCAAACAATATTGATGCTAAGGTTAGGCAGACTTGTATGGCTCTACAAAAGTAGCAGTTCAGGAAAGTTAGGTTAGGTTAGTGCATGCATAGGCGACGCGACGTAGGATACCACCAAACGGCCTCGCTTTCGGGAAAAAAACTTTCCAATTGGACGTAAGGTGGATTGATGGTTTAATCATTAAGCAAGTGCTAAGGCCTATCATGATCATGGGACTCCAAGCAAAATATAAAACATTTGAAAAACAATGATAAGTTATTATTAGCTTCAATTGATATTGTTACTCAGTTGTGATTAACGTGATTCAAAAAATACACATACAGCGCATTGTTTCTTTATTAGTAATATTTATGGCGTCGAAATGTTGTGAGGGAAGATCAAAAAAACATTTTACTTTACCCCAGATATAAGGCCTTAAACACGATAAGGTTAAACCTGGGTTCTGATTGAAGTGGGGCCCATTATTTCATGGCTTTAGGGTCCAATTGCAATTGAATCTACCCCTGGACACATTACCTTATCTTATCGCTGAAAGTGAGTTTCTAGTAACTTTAAAAAGCAAAAAAATAGTCAAAAATGCTTTTTAGTAAGAAAAAATTACTTAAATTTTAATAAATTCAATTACCAACGTTTGCCGCCACTGGTTAGGACAGGACAAAAACTATCTCGATTCCCTCATCCCAAAGAGCAAAAAATAGACCCTCGATCCGCCTCTGATAAAAAGTACCAATACTTAAATTTGAACCTAAATTTGTTCGAATTTCTATGAGAAAATTTAAATGACACGTTTTGCCGCCTTTTGTTTTACGTTTAAAGATATATATTTTAATAAGTCTAAACAAAAATTAATATAACATTACATAAATTTTCCCTAACGTTACGGTATTTAGAAAGTGAAACAGGTTTTATGAGATAGTTGTATTGTTACAGTATCTGCAGTAAACAGTGTACTTGATTATAATTTAGCTCCGGATTAAAATTAACACATGATTACATCCAAACCTTTATTTCCATAATTTGTATTGTTAACGATAACTTAGTTCAATTTTTAAAAAATCGCACATTAGTATGCATATCAAGCGATGATTAAATATTCTTTATTTTTATTTCACTAATGTAAATTAGTACTAACACAACAATTTCAGTTTATTGTCAAACAGATCACTGCCGCAGTGGTGTAATGTGAACATTAATTAATCTTGCGCCAAAATCTGGAATTGAGATGTTAGGACGTTGCTTCCCACATTTGTTGATTGGTTTGGTTGCTGTCCCCCAACAGATACCGTAATAGTACCTACAATCAGACAAGAACAACACAGTAAACAACTATAAATTAACGTATTTAAATATGTGAATTTCCTCTAAGTATAAACTAACCTGGACGCACTACGAAGCCATTGGCGTCTTCATAAACAGCCATTTGCTCAGGAGTCAAACTAAATTTGATAATATATGTGCTTGATGACGGAATCAACACTCTTTCAAAGTGCACAAGCTGAAGAAAAGGCATGAGTTCGGTTGCATCTGGCCACGAAATATATATCTGGATTACCTAAATGAACAGCAAATATAGATAAAAATATTAAAAACGCCAGCAAAAATAAGGAAATTTAGATCTGTGATTTTCCTAGAAAATGATAACAATTAAAATTAATCCTTAGTTTTTATGAAAATAAAGAAAACTTACTTCATCTCCATCGAGGTCACCTGTATTTTGAACCCTAGCTTCAATGGAAACACTGTCTTCAGGATAGATTTCCAGTGGGCTGATTTTGAGATCAGAATAGCTAAATGAGGTATAAGATAACCCATATCCAAACGGGAACGTTGGGGGTCCTTGGTCCCAATAGCGGTACGTTCTGTTGGCCATGGTGTAGTTTGTGATGTATGGAACCTGAAATAGTTACGAATTGGTGCTGTAAATATAATATTCTTGGTAATGCATTAGTATGAAATAATTTGTGAAAAAGAAGAAATTCGCTTAAAACAAAGCAATTGTGTGTTCAGAATTGTTTTAGATTTCCAAGAGAACGCTTAGACAGCTAGACATAAATTTTTTAAATACAATTGCCTATACAATTGCCAATTACGTAGTTATTTTATTGTATTGGCATTAACAAATAAAATTAGTGAATGCAGCACTTCGTTTAGATTTGTATTTGCATTTGTAAGTATTGCTTTTTAACCTAATAAATACGCGGATATTGTACGTGATTTAAAGTTTCAAAGTTATATGGTCATTTTACAAGTTTGCAGAGGCATTTTTCTTGCAGCTTCTCTTTACAATCATGTTACAACTTGTTTGTGAAACAATTCTCAATAATTTAACGAGGTTTGAACCACTTGTGATAACAAATACATGCCACTGACTTAAAAGTAGATATTTTATCCAAAGGTTCTATGCCTGTGCTAAAAACTAGCCCTGCTCTACCTGACTCATATCAGCAGGCCACGTGTATGGTAGACGTCCAGCTGGATTAGAAAAATCCCCTTCATTCAGTAAAACATTTCGAACAGCATCACCAGCAGCTTGTGCTGGAAAGAAGCACTCCATAATGGCGTCAACAGACGAAATTTGATTGGAATCCAACTGGACAGGCCCAGCATTAAAAAGCAGCAAAATTATTGGTACTTTTCCACCTATAAAAATGGACAAGAACTCATCCATTATAATTTAAAAAGAATGTACGGATACTGGTTGGACCTTAATTCTCAGCTACAGACACGCATTTAAAATTTCATTAACCGCGTTTTAATAGTATCATTTATTTTTATTTCTTATAAGATGCAAACGTTTCTTGTTGTATCTATGTTTTTTTGTTTTAAAGTGTCTGCATTTTTTATAGCGCAAGTATTTTTATATTAACACGCGAAATAATTAAATTTAAAAACGATTAATAAAGAACGTATCATTTTACTTTGTTATCCCTACAAAAGGTACAGAATTTATAATAACCGTTAGCATCGACCACATCCTGCAAAAGCTGTCCTTGTTGACCAGGTAATGCAATATCGCTTCTGTCATTACCTTCGGCTTCCACGTCTGGGCCTAAATAGTATAGAACATGTTATACCCATATACCCAGTATTGTTAAATCCCTTGATTATGAGCAAACCAATCCAGAATAAAGCCATAGCAATAGTACCCCCCCCCCTCCCCGTCATCCCCTTCATCCCTCCCCCCCAAAAAAAACCTCGACCCCAAAATTACCAGTTCCGAGGCACACGAATATGATGTCTGTGTTTTGTAAAGAGATTAGCACTTCATCGACATTGTAATCGTTGCAGTGAGTATCTGTGCAGCCCCATGCCAAGTTGGTGTTGTTTGCGATGGTTCTCAATCCGCCATAAGGGGTAGTTGAATAACTGGGATCATAATCCGGCGTGTATGTGCCAAAGATCTGATATGGATTATCCGCCATTGGGCCAATAACCTATAAGGCAACATTAAACAATATTTAAGAAATAGACCTGATATCAATTTAGCAATATCAGTAGAATTTCAACATAAAAATATACATATTCTCTGTGATAGGAAATAAGAAATCTCTGCGTAGGCTTTGAATTGGAAAAAAAGGTTAATTTACTCACACTGATGGTACCGTAGAACTTCTGCTGCAATGGCAATATGTTGTTATGGTTCACTAGCAACACGTACGATTTCATCGCAAATTCTAAGCTCAATGCTCGATGTGCATCGCTTTGGATGAAATCTTCAGGTTTCAAACTGGCATAGGGATTCATTGACGGAGGATCAAATTCTCCCAGTCTCATGCGAGTGTAGAATAATGGTTTGACAGTTTCATTGACGGTTCCCTCATCCAGTAATCCCTGGGCCACGGCTTCCGGAATTTGCTGATAGGTGTTGTTGGAATTGGTGGTGCTCAATTCAATGTTACATCCTAAATTCGCGGGAACATCATTTTATTAAAAATCAAACACTTTACGTTATTTTTATTAAATCATCTCAAAATTTGGAAGGGGATGAAAAGGTAACAATTGTTCGATTTGATTGACATGCCCAATTTATGGCTAAGTTAAGAAGCGTACAATTTGCTCTCGAACATGCATATAACCCAAGGGTAAGATCATATTAAGGCGCTTTTTTAATTATTTATGTTAAAATGTTAATTAAAAATGCTTTGCCTGCTTTAATGCATGCAGCAGCGGTGGTAACGGCATCCGGAAGGTAGTGATGCTCTGTGTAGACGTATTCGATGGCATCTTCATCACTGATTACATATCCTTTGAAGCCCCATTCCGTTCTTAGGATATCCGTCAATAGCGTTGGATTAGCACATGCTGGCACGCCATTTATACTAAAGATTTAGAAAGTCATGCAAAGCTGCTTAATTCAGTCCATAATAGACGCTGCCATCTAATTTTTAACGGTATACTTTTAGTTTGTCATTAGGGTGCTTTTTACCTGTTAAAGCTGCACATTAAACTGTACGTTCCAGCCTTGACACATTCTTGAAAGGCTGGGAGGAAAGACACACGCCAGTCTCTGTCTGTCACCTGTATCATTAACAGCCGAGAAACCGTGATTAAAAGCTAATTTTCTATTGTCCATTTTTATTATTATAACACAGGCTTTATTTCCATAAATAATCATTGTTTTCTTGTAAATTGTTGCAAGCCTTTATTTACTCTTTTTATTGGTAATTTTATAGTCTAGAACATTAGTATAATGATTAGCAAACGGCATTTATTGCCTGGCGTCTTTGAATGTTTACGACTGTTATCACAATATACGCTGGTACATTGCGTTTCTTTCAATCGATATTTTTAATTCCTAAATTAGTCTCTATTCTTGGTTGGCCCTAATTTATTTTTTAGACATATATTTTGTTTAATTTATCTGAGCGTCGTTAAGGATTTATTTTCTTTCAGAAGGATTTAGTTGTACTTCCCTTTATGTTGGCTATTTAGGAAGTTGCAGTTTCATACTTTAATACGTGACTTGAGATTTGGTGAATTGTGCCGTTACCACTGAATCAAAGGAGAAGCTGGATACTGGAACATTTTCTGGTCCTGAATAAACGTCAAAATGTTTGCATCCAGCATTTGCTCGGATGTAGCGAGGGTGGTCCCCTTGAAGTCCTTCGACATAAGCTCTGGCCATCTGACCCGACAAATATGGATCCTCCCCATAAGTCTCCTGAAGAAATTTGCAAAAGCGTTATTACTCAATAGAGTGAATCTGGATTTAGCTTCTATCCTAATCCTAGGTACCTGATTACGCCCCCAAACGGGACTCCTCA
This sequence comes from Rossiulus vilnensis, assembly GCA_034700785.1. Lineage (NCBI taxonomy): Eukaryota > Metazoa > Arthropoda > Diplopoda > Julida > Julidae > Rossiulus > Rossiulus vilnensis. Next base: position 11,801 of record JAQIXS010004460.1, read on the forward strand.
TAATATTAATGACTGGGCTGAAACAGCTGGCTCCTTTATGACTGCCAAACTCGCCTTTACTACTATAGTCGTTAAACTTGGCTCGGACTTCCAAAGATGTGGCTTCGGCCATTCGAAACAAAACATCCGTGCTATTCAATAATTAAATCAGATATTAAAGTAATTTTCTACACCTGGAAGATTCATAGCTAATATTCTTGTATCATAATAATCATGTAATTATAATAATATAGTTATAATATTATTATAATTATAATAATAATAATAATATAGTTATAATATTATTAATAATAATAACGTTATTAATAAGCTGTAAATGGAGTATACTCAGAAGGGATATCACTCATACTTTTTATCTGTTACATTTTGCACCGGCATTTTAGACTCGAATGGATGCCAAATGGTTGCTTCAATAATACTGAATTAACATAGTGCGCCCTTACTGCACTTTATTGTTGGTAATCACTTATAATTCCTGTTCATGGACGCTTGCAGCAAGGTGCAAGGTGGTGCCATTGGATGTTCAAGTAATAAGCAATTTGCCATATTTTCAGCGTAATTTATTTAAATAGGAGAGATATGGCCCATATGCAAAAGTAATTACGTCCAGCTTTACTAAGTAAAGCATCATTTCGAATAATGTTTACCAGCACGCACCATCTGTAAAAATTTCATCCCTGTGCTGCTAATTTTATTTGAAAATTAGTATTGACTTTTATACAAGTTACCTAAAAGTTGCAGCCAAACCAATCGACTGGGGAAAGGATGTAGCTGGTCCCGAGTTCGCATCGCCATGTAGGCATTCAGTATTCCATCCGTATGGGTTAATTCCCAGCCTGGGAATTCCCGGGGCTGGACCTGCACCCGGGTCTGTACCACCCTTGGCCAATTGCAGCACAATCTCGTCGAAAGTAAGGCGGCTAACCAGATCGTCTACTCGATCATCCCATGGCAGACTGGGATCTCGGAAGGGGTAATCCTGGCCGAATACGAACCCCAAAAGCAAAACGCACGAAGCGGCTGTGCCTATCAATAATTTCCCAGTCATGATAATAGGTATCATTTACTGATGACAATCCACCTCGCGGGGAGAAGTAAATCTGGAGATTTTTTGGGCAATACTGCAAATATATAGGCAAAGAGGAGTACAAATTATCAATTATATCTGCTTTGTCCATGAACTTTGTTGCGCAGATAATACTTCAACAATGCACGAGGCACTTGTACAGTATCGAGAGATTGAATCATTGGCCCGTAAACCTACATGTTCTCGTGTGGAGCTATATCAGTAACCATTACTGACCGCATTGATAATCTCATGTAATACAAAAATATAATTTGGAAAAAATGTAATTCAAAAGTACTGGAAATACAAATTGGATTCTTTCAAAAATTAAAAAATCGCCTGCGTATAATGAAAAAATAGTAAGTGGGTTACACTTACAAGAAACCAAACGATTTCTGATTATCACTAGTGTTCGTCGTATTAAACTTCTGTTTATTTTTCCTAACCATTTTCATTCTGATTGAAGATAACACCAGAAAATGGGCAGAGCAAGCGCAAATTAGTTTAATCAGTACAGCTTTGAAATCAGGCGACTCAAGCAATGACAAACCTATTAATAATCGAGAATTTGTGGAAGGCTGTGCACACGAAACTCAATTTGTTATTTTTCGGAAATTACAATCGTTGCTTTTAAATTTCGTTACTTTTTGATACCGATTTGAAGAAGTTTAATATCTTAAGTAATAGTTTTTCCGTCAAAAGTATAATGCCTGTTGTAAGTCATTAATTTTTAAGTGCTTTATTGATATGTTGTTTGGCCTATTTTACAAAGTTATAATAAATAGATTTTTTAAAGATGAACTGTTTATTAATTAATGCTAAAACCGAATTTCCAAACATATGTAACATGTTATTGTTAATTTATTAATTTATTTTTAATTTGGCATCATTACAAATATTCGCGTATTCCGTAATTCGTTATACTGATAATACCTTTTGCACGATTTAAAAGACGAAACCCCGGGTAAATAGGCAAACCCTTATAACCATTAGGTAATGCAAGTATGCCGAACTTATGGCATGCAGAAGAACTTCAGATTCGCCCTCCAAACCCCATTTTTTTAAACTCTCCTCTCAAACTTCATTACCAAGATACAGCTGTACCTCATAAGATCTAATAAGGCTTAGGAGCTTTTCTTAAGTAATTTTGACTGCATAAAAACTGAGGTTTGACACCACCAGTATTTCATCTACCGAGTAGTCATAAGTGTAAATATTGTAGGCAAATTTTGGTTGATCATACTGTATCCTTATATGTCAGGGGGGGATTTATGCTTATTATCAGCTACATTATCTTGCAGTAAACGCAGCACCAAAATAATGGCTACAGGTAATATTTTATTAGAAAAATACAATTAGGTGTTAAAATCGACATACCGGTTTAAAAAGTCGAGCATAAGAGAGCATCACATAAGACAGATAAGAAATTACGAAGCTGACGTCACTTTGGAAAGATATGCACTGTGTTGATGTTTATTATGCATAATGTCGTCTAACGAATTAGTTACCCCAAGTGTTTACAGATTAAAAATGTTTAAGATTCAATTTAACTTTTTACCCTACTATCAGCAAGGATATGCCATGTCGAAGGGAAGGTGGGGTCTAATCCATTAACCGAAGTTTTTCAGCGTTTACCACTGTTAGATTTACGATACCCTTTGGAATTGAATTCCAACCTCTAATGGCATGCAAAAATAAGACCAATTGTATATGGATTCAATTAGGCTAGAAGTTCTTAAAGTGAAGTGGAATGAAAGGTTCTACTACCTTGGCGCGGCAGTTTCGGTATTTCCATGCTAAGTAAATTTTTCAAAAAGTCAAGATGGGGGACTCAAGCTAGAGACTCGCTGGTATTTTTACCAGTGGCGAATCTAGCAGCTCAATACCACACCATTTCGAGGTCCTGCACCCGATCCGTCCTGTAAGGATTGAAATCTGACAGCTTTATTTAAAAATGGCCTTACTGATGATTAACGTCCAATTTTTTTTAGCTTTTTAAGAGCAATTTCTCACTCAATATTATCAGCCCGCCTCAAACGTTCCAACTTTTAGTATTTGATTTCTTACAAGTTTTTGATAGGCATTTTTGATCATACGTTACGAATATTAACATGGTGGTTCCTTTGTCTAATGGGAGAGTTTCATAGGTAAATAGCTCGGAACTCTACTTTCATTATTAA
>JAQIXS010004461.1:0-15046 GCA_034700785.1 Rossiulus vilnensis
AATTTCTGAGGAATTTCCTATCCCGCTAAGGAGGCCCTTAAAACAGCTATGACATTGATCTGATTAGGATTTTATTTTTGGTCACCATATTCCACCAGAAGGATTGGGGGTGGGGTGGGGGGGAAGTTTAGACGTCTGTTGTTTTACGGTTTTTTCGTCTGACAGTGAATGTTGTTTGAATAGTTGGAAAATACGAGGGTAATACCCTCGGTGGGGGTTTAACCCTAATACATCAAAAAGTTTTCTAATAAAAATACTATAAGCTCGTGGCGTCAATCAGTTAAGTCGGTCCGCATGCGAACTTCTATGTAGGGTGCCAAAAATCGAAAGGCGGGGGGTATTGCCTCCTGGGTCAAGGCTAGTTTTACACAGTCAGCACATGACATGTCTTAAAATACAAATACATGCAACTGTGAAATTCAAATTGCGCCTTGTGATAACTATCTATAAATACATGCTGGAAAGAATTAAAATGGGGGTAATGCACCAAGGTTTGTGGCAACGTGTCATTGTTTCTAAATTAATAAATCATTCCAAATAGCCACTTGAAGTCGTGGAAACAATTGTTTTGTAACGGAATTTATTATATTGGTGTATTTTAGTAACAGTAAATCATTATATCGCAAATGAGTTTTATGTCACAGATTAGATAAACATTTTAGGGAAAGCATATACGTTATATAACATATGCCACTTGAAGACATGGAAAGAATTTTCATATTGTTTCCAATCTGTGTGATAAAATTGACAGCGTAACTCATGTTGGTACAATACATAATATATTAAATTCCGTTACAAGAATTCTTTCCATGTCTTCAAGGGAATTTTTGGAATGATATACATTAATATACCTAAACGTTGAAAATCGTTTAAAATATAGGCTTGTTAAGAATTTGCAATATAATTAATTACTATTAATACAATGCATAATATATTGAATGTATACATGTATTATTTCGTCAGTACCTTTATTTTGCAGAATGATTTTCAATAAAATGTAGAATGAACGCAAAATGATTCAAAATATATTTCCAGTACTTAATTACTTGTGTCGAAAAAATTAAAAGCGTTATGGCTACATTATAAGAATGGTCAGTCAATAATTTATTGCAGCCATAATGTTTGACTTTAATCGACCTTAACAGTCAAGATATTGTATCCGTTGGATCGATAAATATATTACTACTCCAATACGGAGGTGACATAAGGTTTCTGTCTCGTCTTTTAAAGCCCCATAAATTAGGCGCATGGTAAGAGCGTAGTTAATTTTCGGTCGAAAATGGTACGAAATTGTCTTAGTTTCCTCTCACTCGCAAGTTCACACTCCGCGTACGAGAACCTTCGTCAAACCTGAAAAAGCGGTTAAGTCGATATCGATCTGGCATGCTCAGGCCTATATTTAGAAAGTAAATACAATCTACATCACCAGTTTCATTTTTTAAAAATTGCCAACTTCTCGGATACTTCATCATTTTCGAAATCTGGACATGTCGAAGACAGCAGCTGAAGCGCCTTGATGCTCAGGGAGGACGTGTAAAGTTTTTGCAAAAACGCATTTGGCGAAAGGGGAAAAGGGGGGGGGGAGAATTGTTGGCAGTTTGGTCAGCTATCCAATTCCTGATTGAGTTTTGTTCTTTTTAATCATAATTCCTTATAGAGCTAACTGGATTTGGATCCCAATAAATCCAGAAAACTAAGAAACGCCAATAAAAGCCAGCAACTGTGTCGTTTAAAGACTGGCAATAAATGCCTTTTAATTTCCAGATTTTGCTGAGTCGCGCTCACGTGACCCTATAGCTGACGTATGAAACTTAAATGGGATTTGTAATGCGTTCGCCCGACCCCACCAGCCATAGATTTTAATTTGAATGAGCAAGAGTGCGTATTTCTGGGTTTATCTGCGCGAATAAAATTGCGACCCGATTTGAAAAGGTTTTAAATCAAAATGGATTTACTGGCTTTTCATGCATGTACTTTGGCGAGTTTCGCGAAAAAGAAGAAAGCCCCGTTCGGTAACTCTGGATTTTCGCGGATATCTCCCCCTTCCAAATCTCTTCACCGTTGAGGGATTTTAAAGACACGCTCAGTGTATTTTTCTTAAGATTCAAATTGCCATTATTCCTTAGAATGTACAAATAGGCGGAGGCGAAATTTACGGCAGAAATGGCTTTTTATCTATTTTAACTCCATTGAAATTTATTAGAATATAATGCTGTCTATTTTCGTCGAAGAAAAAAACGGGGAAAAATATATAAAAAACACCACCCCGACCTCTTGCTTTTATTGATCGCTAGCTGAATTGCATTGAAAACTGATGTAGCCTAAAAGTATCCAGGCAGCGAGCAGAACTCTCGCCTGCAAAATGTCTAAAGGGTCGATGTGGTCATTGGGTATCAATACAGAAATCAGCGACCATGGTTCCCTGTTTAAACAAAACATTAATCGTTTCATGTGGTTGCTACTATGGCTGCCAGTAAAACGTTTCAGTCATCGTGATCAGCAAGCAAGTGATTTATCAAATATTTCTTGCTTATGACAATTTTTTTGCGAAGACACGGAATAGGGAGACGTCAATATTACATTTGCTTTCATATAATTGTTCCTGGAATAAGAAGTCATTAAAAGATATGAAATTAAATTCATGCCAGAAAAGTCATGCTATTGGCATTATAGATTTGCAACAGTTTGTTAATTGCAAATATTCTGTCCTTTGGTGCCATCGGGAAAGCAAGGGGTAGCTATTAGAAGAAAATTGAAAATTCGTATTTTTAATGACTTGGAAAAATTGTATGGCATGGAAAAGTTAGTGATAATCAAGGAATTTACGGTACGAAATCAAGTAGATACCATCGCTAGTTATTAGTTATCACCTCAACATCTATTGAAATGTGGACATTTTTTGTTTTAAATCATGTAGCATTCCTTGCCTTTATACATGTCAATTTCGCATCATTGGTCAGGACGTTCAGGAAAGTTTGTTCAAACAACTGGAAAAGTCAGGAAGAAGTTAAAAGAAAAATATTATTTCTGGGGAAATGCTTGTGACGATCTTGTTAGATCGTTACATAAAATTAACTGAGAATGAACTTCAATTACAAAATTAGTCAAACAATGGTCATTGAATGCCCAGATAACCTAACCATTTAGTTTTAGTACTTAGTGATACGTCAATAACATTGATGGATATCTTCACCAAACAATTTTTCTGCGTTTCTTTTTCGACAAGTAAAGAAATAATGAGCGATTTTCAGCGTTTTATCTTTACGAGATCGCCTGAGTCCTCATTAAACTTTTAACCGAAATGTATTCGCTACGCTTGATTCTTTATGGTTGTTCTAAAATACGGATAATAAATAATTCACCGTACTTAAAAGTGTACAAATCTTGATGCGAGAAAGAATCTCTGTGAGCTTTCGGAAGATTATAATGAATTGAACTAAAAAAAACACATCCGAATCAGCTTTCACCATTAAAAAACATGCGAGACAAGAATTCGTCAAATTTGAGAAATCCAAATCCAAATTAGTGCATATGAACGTAAATATGGAATTAACATTCAAAATATATCAAATTTCTGCCTTTATAGATGGATGTTTCTTTCTCAGTAATTTAGCCACGTGAAAGGTACCAATATCTTTCAGGTTCAGAGCCTATGTACATTCCATGCTTCTTTATCCAATCAAATTGCATCTCATTATGCCGCATTATTGGATTTACGAAATATTACTGCAATATTACTTTCGCCAAAATTTAACCAAATTTCAACCAGAATTCTGCCAGATTTCAACCCAATTACATGTATTGCGTAATGGAATGGATAGGCCTATACAACACATACCTCTGCATGTACTGCACATGTATTTTCTTGCCAATGTAGGTGATACTGTCAAGCGACATTACTGTACTATAAAAAGCCTGCCCTTAAAAAACGCGTTTTTTTTCTGAAATTCGTCCCCTGCGTCCAATCCCAACTTAGGGAGGCTGGAACGTTACTGCCTGTAGATTTATCTCTATTACAAAATTATATCTTAGGAACCTTGTTTTATCTTCGACGAAGACGTCTTAAAACTGCGCTTCAGTGTTCTTCATATTGAATATAAAACCCTAAATTGATCGCCGGCTACCATTCGAGAAAACAATAAACAAGCTAATTAGACGGGCCTGCAAGATATAAACGTCTAAGACAAAGAATGTTATATAAATCTCAACAGCTTAGCTGCAGCAATAACAAACCCTCTTTCACATGCCCGAATAGGGTTTTGTCCAGAAGAGGGAAAACGAGCAGCTTGCAACGGCTAATACTCTAAATTGTTAAAATTCTTCCAAAAACATGTAAGGACTCCTTTGATCACCAAGGGGATGAAAGGCAATAGTGTGCCAGAAATTTCATCAATAGGGTTCGTTCAAAAATGTACCACCCTTGTGTTTTCAAGTTTTTCATCTTCCCCGAGTGTGTGGGTTACCTTTCATTGCCATATGCCTGAAACTTTTTTTCTGGCATATTAAAAAGATATCAGTGGTTTCCTTAGGTTGAGCTTTCGGATCTGCTACCCTATATCATCTGCACTCCATGGTGTGATACAGTACAGTTTAGATGGTTAAACATTTTCGTGTAAATATGACAGGTGCCCTGCGTGCGTTCGAAGGCTTCCACTTCAAGGTGAACTTTTTTAATAAATTCAGAATCCTTTGAAAATGAAAATGAAAAAGTGACATTCCTCTCCTGACGCTTGACGCATACTGTATGGCATTACCGAGACCGGTAGCAAAAAACCCATTTTTCACGTATTTAATAACATCTAGGGACGATGTTATCAAGACGTGAATTTTAGAGAAATTTATAACGAGAAATCCTAACATTCATCAAAATCGTTCTGCGTGGTTCTTATTACTCCGTGATTTCAGGGCTGACAACTAAAGCCCTGATTTTATAGCGACGATAAGATTAAAAAATATGTAAGAGCTCTTAAAACTTACATAATTTTAGCTTAGCGTAATGCGTTGCATTCTGCGTGAGGTATTAACGTGTTGTCGCTGACACTAAGATTAGCTTTTAATGTTAAATCAATTCGATGATGATGAATTATACGCACATCAACATTTTCTACTAATGACAATGCGTGCGGTGGTATTTTCGCGCTTTGTATAATGGGCAGATCATTATTTGAAAACTCATGATCGCACACAAACTGCCATCAAAAATGATTGCAACTGGAAATTAGAATTTCCGGAAATACAAAATGGGTAGGAATTCAAGAAGCCTATAGTAGTAGTTTAACATTTATCTCTTTGGAGGACTTAAGTGTATAGGAATCATGTTCTAAAAGCCATCACGGGCTTCCAAATCAACCAAGGGGATGTACTGACTAATCCGGAGATTTTGTGAACATTAAGAAAGTTCTCACGATGAAGTTTCATGGAGATATTGGGCATACTTCCAAATCTGCTTTGAAGCTGATGGGGATTACTGACTATCCTTAGATATTTGGGGAAAACGTAAGTTCAAGAATTCTCTCTCGCTGAAATTTGAGACACCAAGAGATAAATTGTCTTTCTGATGCCCTTTAATTAGTGCGAATCCTTTTTTCTGAAACACTACCTATCTTGGACTTCCTAATCTATCACGTGGATGTAATTACTAACCCTTAGATTCAATTCAAATCTACTCAACTCAACACCTACTGTCAGCAAGTATCTGGGAATTTTGTGAAATTTCTCACGATGAAATTTGAAACACCAAGAAGTAATGGACATATTCGTCTTTTTGGAGCTCTTTAATTAGTGCGAATCCTATTTTTCTGAATTACAATATCTCTTGGGCTTCCGAATCTGCCACGAGGAGTGATGAGGATGTACGTGTAAGAATATGCCATGTGGCAGGGGAAAATTTTGCAGAATGCAAAGAAGTTGATGAAATTTGGCACAATTTGAGGCACCAGTACATATGGCAAGCATGCAATGGTGAAAAACAATAGCATCAGTGTCGGAAATGAAAGCCCAGGAACTATCTTCCATACTTATCAAAATGCAATCTTCGTAGTTTTAAGAGGGCACATTTAAATCATCCCAAACTGCAACGTCAACAAGGATTTTACTCGAGAACAGCAATTCCCAACTCGCGAATGACCCAAATACTATTTGAAATTGAATGTACAGTATCATGTTCTAGAGGAGGAGAGAGTATACAGCGATTGGAGCAGTTTTAATTAATTCTGGTCTCGTATCGGGCTGTTTAGAAAACAAAAGACGCGGGGAACCCACCGACTGCGAGCAATTAGAAATTGAGATTAGTAATTAAAATCGCAATGTTTAATTGGATTTCTGAGGCTCTTCAAGCCTGTTAGGTCAACGATTACCAGCAGCACATGCGAATCGTTTGGGTTAATACGCATTCAAACGCGAGATGCAGATGCGCATCGCGTAGAGATTTATGCTAAAACAAGGGTTATAATTTCCATTAAGGGCAGCCGTAGATGCATCTTATCTCGCCAGCAATCGAATTAATTATTGCCTCAATTACGTCTTGATTATATGTTGTCGCGGCTTGATAACAGCAGTTTTGATCGGGATTTTTATTTCGTTCACTCGATAATTGGGATCAACTTGTTCGACAATGATGGGGTTGAAAGAGGGGGCGGTTTAACGAGATTTTAGATTAAAAAGAGGGCCATGGAACGAGCGAGAGGCAAGAACTCATGATTACCAAGGATGATTGGAAAAAACGGATATGCATCACAAAATTCTTGCGCGGTGAAAGTCTTTGCACTTTGGGGTCGTCCATCAAAAAGTCAACTTGTAAACACTTCCCCCTTTAGACTATAATGATCCAAATAGAACAAACTGCCTGCACATGCAGTTACGGCCACCACACTGCATGAGTTCAACTCAAACCTGAGTGCACCAAACTTAAACAGCTATGCCAAGTAGGATAGATGTAAGCGATATGTTATACATGTATGTGTATCCCTTCTATACCCTTTCCAATCCAGGAATTCCCTTTCCGACCCCTACCTCATTCTGCCCAAGAGAGAGAATAGAACATCATTTAGACCAGGAACAAATACCTAAAACTAGTTGTCATCCTGGACGAAAAAATTAAATATTGGCCATATATGGGCATCTTAATTGATATTGTACTCATTGTTAAACTGCTGAAGCTCTCGTACATGACAAGAATTGAACTTCAAAATGTGCTGACCCTCTACCCTCAACGTATCCTCTCAAGTCCAAGTTGGTCCGATTTTTTTCCGATGGATACACCCAATATTGGACGCCATGAGATTTCCACCATCAATCAGTCACTTGTTCAAAAACTCAACGCTCGCCCATGTATTGTGCAGGGAAAATCTCCAGGTTCTTGATCTGCGCCTCCGAGGAAGGCCGTGGGGTTAGGAGCCCGGAGTAATTATTTTTGGCCCGAAACAGTGGGGGATCTTTCTCGCATGAATTTCGGAGATAAAATTAGAATGCATATCGGCCTGCAAAAAACAGGCCCAACGGTAATTACCTCCCCAAAAAAGCGATTGTTGGATGCCTATCGCCAGATCCGAGCTACTGCATGCAGGAAATGCAGATAAAAACGCTAAAAATAGAGATAGCGCAAAGAAACATTGTTTCGCGAACTTGTACCTGATAAAATAAAGCACTAAGGTAGTCCATCATATTTTTATGCCTCTCTGTTATCTCTGCTACTAAAACGCGTGAGTCTCCCAATACTGGGCAATGGGGATCCGATCTGAGCTGCAGATTTTTTCCCTTGAAATTCATGAAACATTACAGAAATAAATCAGGGTATCATATTTTATTCCCTTGCAGATTTAACACAAAGTTACCAAGTCAGCCAATTAATTCACCCCCAAAAATAGTTTCTTAATTACTCGAGGAATTTCGAAAATCACTTGCTGTGACTCGACTAAAACCTTCTCATTACTGTATTAAAAGAAAAGCAATTTACTTTTCGGCAGTTTTTTTTTGTGGAAATGCAAAGAAATCGAATTTCTCTTCCGTTATTTTCTGCTCTATTGATTAAGAGAAACAGTCTGAAACTGCAGTGATTGGCAAAAGTCAAAAACTGACTTCCGGACTGTAACACTACAGTCGAGATGCAGGTTTTCATTTTCTAGAAAAATCTCTTAGATGGGGTTTTTTATTTGTAAAAAAATCAACTTGAAAAATGCATTGCAAGGAAACATCTACAGAAGTTATAGTTCTCGTTGGCACAATTTAACCAGGAAATAATCAGCATTAAGGCTTAGCTAAAAGGATGTCCATCCATGCAAATAAATTACACATTTTTGCTTCAGATAATTGTTTTAATTGTTATATTTCTTTTGTCCTATATAGAACTGCAATATAACTCCCTAAGGTTGCACAGTGTAGTTCATACGGTGTTGTTGTCCCATTTTTTCCCTTCCTCTACATATGCACATGTCTATAATGCTCTTAAAAGCAGACCTTACATGATCATTACTAATGCCATTACCTTATGATAATGTCATTACCAATGATCATGTATGAAACAAATGGAATGTGGAATGAAGCAAATCCGAGTAATGCTTGTTGGTAATGACACTTAATGTCTTGCAGTTATGGGTAGTGTAAAGTCTGCTTATAAGACGCTATGCAACCTTAGGAAGTTATATTGCAGTTCCATATGTGACAAAATAAATGAAAACAATTATTCGAGGCAAAAATGTGTAATTTATTTGCATGGTAAGCATCCTTTTGGCTCAGGCTTAAATTCTTGAGCCCATGCTCCAGTGAGCATCGTTAAGCATGGTGGCAGCCTAGTGGGCAATGGCTGCATGCCAATCTTCAGAACTCGGGCCATCAGGGTGCCCACCAAGGGAGGGTTGACTGCATCTAACGAAGAAGTGATAACTGGCAAATGGGGGTTGAACTGTTTTGACAAATAATAGCGTGTGCTAGGCGATACTTTGCGTTAAACATCTTATGGTTTGTAGAGTGACCTGGGTGCGGGTGATGTTTTCCTTAGCTCGGAGTCAGGACCTTCATGAATCGGCTCGTGTTGACCATTCGCCCGCTTCAAAATTATAGGTAAACAACTGTCACTTACTCCAAATAAGCCTTCAGTCGGACACAAGGCGAAACACAATCTTCGAAGCCAGACGCCTCCCAGAGGACCATTATAGGAGGGCAGGATTTCATGGAATCGTTACATGACAAATAGTTTGCTAATTGCGTTGCAGGGACGATTTGGCCAGATTAGACGTGAGCGAGCCAGTGGGGGTTGATAAACAGGGCGAAAGGGACATTCCCACTGCCAAATAAAGCTGCTTACCCATGGCAGGCCAAGAAATGCGACCTGAGCCGCAGTGGGGGACAACAGAAATCTTGCCAAGAAAATGAAACTGAAAACGAGCCCCGAGCAAACCCGTTAAGACTGTCGTCAGGCTCATTTCTTAAATTGATTGTGTATTTATATATCCCATCTGGCAATTTGGCCAAAGGAATCCCAATTTCAGAAGAAACGTCCAAGAAAACACGATAATAATCGCCCCGGGCGCCGCCCAGTTAGGAAAGTACGACTGAGTGCTGACCAAGAATTGCAACGATTTACTGAGAGTCCGATTGAGAAGAATAGGCCTATACAGGCGCAGGAATATGGAAGATTGATCAGACAACCGTGTAACAATGTATTTTTTGTTCAAGTCTATGAAAATGTACTGATGAAAGTATTGTTTGGACAAGAACATTTTGTGCTGAACTATTGCTGAACAATTATACAGTGCTGAGTATTGCTCAAACGCATTGCTTTCTTTGACTATAACACAGTTTTAAAACAATATTATTGTGTGAAAATATATTCCTTAAGTAATATACTGTATAACAATAGCAACTCGAATGGAAAGAGTACATATGGGCCATATAAATGACTTAGTCCATATACGGTTAGACCAGAAATTGGCCACAAAATGGAACTACAGTAGAACCTCTGCAAGTTTACCACGTTGATTTTTTTCCTTATTCAATTATTCATTTATAATTATTTTAAGGCGAATGGCGCCCTATTTACGGTTTATTTAATTACGTTATGTAATATTTTCCATATAGATATGGCCAAGAATGCAGTCTTATATGGCTTTACCTGAAGTTATCATGTATGGCTATGTCACTATTCGGTCATATATGGACTTACAGTTGCCCATATAGGCTATTTCTCCTACCTGGTCAGTTATGATATAACCCCATACATGGTCATATTCATTTTTTCCGCCTGCGAATTTTTGAAATTAAATCAATCAAGCATATCACCTACAAAACCGGTGTGTAGAAATATACCGTTGCACTGGTATTCATTAGAATAGTTTTTCAAAAATATAGTGCTTAATGAAAATGCGTCATTTCAGCTAAAAATACTGCTCAAAATCTTTGTTATCCCGAGGAGATTTGTGGAAGTTATGCAGATGGTATGCGAGGTATTCGATATTTCCAATATGATGTGTACTAGCTTACTGCATAACTCCATAACTACGGTAAAACTGATATTTTCAAATTCCCTACAAGTGCTTCAAGCAGATTTCTGCATTTCTGCGTAAGTGCACTCGATAATGCTGTACTTGCGCTTTCGACTTAATGAATATACACTCGAAGACACTTCACAAACACAACGTTGATCATCAACCAATGCAAGTTGTAATGCAACGCTGTTACCAGAAGTGGTCGCCAATAGATCGTTACGAGGAGGTGATTGCCCTCCAGCCCAGTACAAACGTCAGGCCCGTGCAGAGCCCTGACATTTTGAAAATAAAATTCTGTAGCAAAAACATCAAAGAGTATAATTTATGAATACCAAACTATCAGTTTTTCGTAGCTCTAGTAACTTCTTGGCAATTAGATTCTTATCAGTAAAATAAGAAGATTAATATTTGTAAACAATTCTTTAGAACGTAGAGAGCTTCCTTTAGAAGTGCCACTCAGCATTCAATGCATATTGATAAGGGATGTCCCTGCCCTGCTAAAAAGATAGGTATGTGATTTTCTACTGATATCACAATAACATTAGTAATATCACTGTTTCTATACTGATATCACTGTATAGGCCTACGGGGAATTTTTAGACTACTGACAGCATGTTTAGTGAACTATTTATGATAACTTCATAGTGATATCACGATAAGTCTATATATAGTTTTTTTGACTACTAATATTAGAATAGTTAGTGATGTCACTACATTTTTTACGAATGTCACCATGTATCAGTATAATTTGAATGGTATCTTCTGTAATATTTCCACCAGGGTGAATTTCCGTGATTTTCGAACAAAAGCGGAATTTTCCCTGACCATCCCTGACCTTCCAGGTGCCCTGCTAGTCAAGTGGTGATACGCATATTTTGTTGATGGACTATGGGGTACTCGGAAACTCTACGGTCTCCACGGTACTGCTATTTATTCTGTACAGTACAGTCTCGTACCGCCCAAATTTCCAGGGTGGTCTCCCCCTCTCCCCCCCATCAGTGCCACGCGTGCTGCCTACAAATGGGGGCAATTTGCATGGGATGCGATTTAGAGATCCTCCCAGAGAATGCATTAAAAATAATGGGGCCATAACATGCACAACTGTCCGCGAGTGCCTTCTGGACTGTAATTTATATTAAAAGCTTGGGAGTTACCGGACCTGAGAGGACCGGTTGAGTTATGGCGCAAGCGACATTCCAGCGAGTGAAAACCTGGCCGAAATCATTTTTCACCAAAATCTGTAAAAGTGCTATGTGAAATGTTGCGTTATAAATAATGGAAGGATATCAGGCCTCGCCTCCGAGGCTGGCCGACACGTGCCCTCCTGAGGGGGGCAACCGACCAAGAATCCAAAAATCTGGGAGGACCTCGGTCGTGATTTGCACAATTTATATCACATTGCTGTCCTCTTTCGGGGATCAAAGGGCGTGGACAGCGGCCGGATAAAATGCGGGATGGTGAGGGAATTCGCATTCCTGGGAGGTCGGGAGGTGCTTGACCAAACGAAGGATGCCACACCATAACCTATCTGTATCAAGTGCCAAAAAAATCAAATTTTCAAGAGAGAACTTTCAGGAGAGGGGGAAAAACCGAATAGTTTCATGAAAAATATAGATATAACTAATTCAAGTTCGTTTAAACAACACGTTCAGACGTTGTACGTCACTTACGTTTAGTTACGAAAACAGAAACGAGGACTCTGTGAAATTCTCAAAAATGCATGCATTTCTTTTGCACATGTGAAAACACTTCTCTCCTACAATGTACGTAACGGCCTTTTCGAAAACGGAAGGTGACATGTATTAAGCTGAAAAAAGAGAATGTTGACGCTCGGGCACTTACGACCTTATGAGTTGGCGCCCTTCAAAAAATATGCAGGGAAATATGAGCGCTACTCCACCAGAGGTCCACAGAGGTCATTACATGTGGGGTGGGGTGGGCATGATACGCTCGTTAAAAAAATCGCGTTTGGTGACTCGAAATGGGGGATTGCGGGGCTAACGAGTCGCAATCTCATCGCAGATTCATCAACAGATGGGAGGTGCCTGCAGGACAGTTGTCATCGTGGGGAGCATCCCCTTCAAGGGTGCGTGCCTGTCAGCATGTGGCCCGAAACCGGCCATATGGACCTTTTGCGTATGGTAATTATGAGCCAATCGACAAACATTGAAGCTACGAAAACTGCAGGGAATTTGTTGCAGAGATGGGGATTAGAGTCGAATAAAGCAGGTGTGCGGAGTGTCACTCGGTGTAGTTGTCTGGAGCGGGAGATAGAGGTGACAAATCAAGTTTAATCGCATTGCAGGCTTCATCAGATGGCACCAATTATTGGGATAGGGTGTTAAGGCTGAGCCGAAAGGATGCCCACCATGGAAAAAATTATTCATACATTTTTTGCTTCAAATACTTATTACCATTGCAAAATTTGAAATTCCCCGCGTAGAATTGGTCGTCCACTAAGGTATGAGCCATTATAATATAAAAATGTCACATTTATTCATAAGGTCATAACGTTGTTTTTTTTAATTTCATTTTTTTTTTTATAAATAAACAGCGCATTTTGAAATTATAAAAATAACGCACCCTAGTAACTGACCGATTTAAGTTGGGGGAAATACGTTTAGCATTTATAGCCTAGTAAGTATTTAAAGCAAAAATGAGGCAGTTATTTTTCTGGCTTTGCCTCAACGACAATGTCTTCAAACGCCATTTAAAAAACCACATTTTTATTGGCAGTTAATGGCCGTTATAAGGTCGACTAAAGAATGCCCCAAAACAGGCGTCATTGGGGAGTTACGTTACAACAGCACGATACATCTTTGTGGACATATTACAACATAGTGTAGTTGTCGGTGTGAGATATAGCTGTGGCAATCTCAGGGTAAAAAACTATAAGTTGAGCTGAAGAAAGACTCATTTGATAAGAATAACGTTGAGCATCAGCCTCTTTAGTTGAGACTATCCACTTGAAAATCCATACAAATTTACCATGAATTCTAACTCTTCATATTATTACCTATAGTGTATCAGCTTTCCAGTTTCCCCGAGGATAAATAAAAAAAGAAAAATATCATAGTAATAGAAATCTTGAAAACTAAAATCCGATCTGAAAACCAATTAACGCGGAATGACCCTTGATCCTTTTCAGCTTAAACCTGGGGATCGCTGAAAGGGCTCGTGGTATTGATTTCCAGCAAGCTGCTCGAAGACTATCGAATGCACATCCCTACTTGCAATTATGCAAGATTAAATTAAACGACATTTTCGCAAACGTAAATAAGCAAGGGACGAGAAGCAATTTCATGTTAAATTATACCACGGGGCAATTCGGGTGACACTTTACTGAAAACGTCCCTTTTTCAGCATTTTCAATCAGTATCATGTGCCCGAAATACCACGAGGACATTGATTTCAAGGCGTTTTTCCTGAGTTTGCTGAAGCCGGATTTCTTCGCCAAAAACTTTTCACAAAATGCAAATTTAGCGAAATGTAGGTTTTGGAAAGCAAAACATCTTTCAGGTACACACTAAGTTGAATGCTAAGGGGTGAAAACACCATGCACACCAATGGCTTTCAACATCATCAACTTATGCACTGGTGTGAACTACATCTTGATTTTCAGTTTTTTCTCATAAAATATCTTGGATTTCTGTGGCATAAATTTGCTGATGTACACTGAATTCAAGGAGAAACGATAAAGGATATTTGGCTTTCAATTTCAGGATGCACAAACACAGCTTCCATCATTTCTCCTAGAATTTAATGTTGATCAGCAAATGTATGCCACAAAAATCAAATTCAAAGATACTTTACTTGATTTCCAACATGGACAGTAGACGTCATTTTGATTCAAAATGGCGCGCTATTGTCAAGTCTAGTCTGAAATCTGCATCTTAATCTCCAGTTTCTTCACATTTTATTTGTGTAGCTAAAATTAGAGGATCAACATACACTGAATTCAATGAGAATGATGGAGGAGTTCTCTTTGAATTCAATATAGCCTATGTCAGAAGTTGATCAGCAAATTATGCCAGAAAATTCACAAATATTTTACTTGATTTCCAGTACGGATGGCAGACGCCATCTTGATTTCTAGTTTCTTCTAGTAAAATAGCTTGGCATTTGATTTCTGTGGCATAAATTTGCTGATCAATGCTGACCCACATTGAAGTCAGAAGGAGAAATGGGGATTTCTGATGGGGGCTGTGTCCATCATGATCCTCCTTCGTTCTTGGAAATCTGAATTTTAAAATCACAATAACAAAAGGCGAAGGGGGAAGGCGAGCTAACCCGATCGCAAACCATAAAACGAAGCTTTTTGCACTGACGAAAAGTGAAAAATGGGGTCATTGCATTTCCCCCTGACCATCGTAGGCAATACGCATATCCATTTCACTAATACGGACGTATTTCACCCTGTGAAAGCATTTCGCAGCAATTACTGCGTGCAGGGAACTCATCTACAAAGCCTATCTCGCCAACATCTCTTGTCCTTTCCCACATGGACTTTGTTTCGCACAACAATATCTTTTCTCAGTGTTTCCTGAATTTCTCAGGGTTCTCGC
>JAQIXS010004462.1:0-15045 GCA_034700785.1 Rossiulus vilnensis
TTGGTTTTATTTATTCTCGGAATCGTTTATCGCTGCTAGCCAACAGTATCTGGGTTACTGATTGGTATATATTCCCGGATATCTTCGAACGTTAATTTCGGACGTTAGCTTCGTTATGTTGAATTTGTTCTTCACCTTGATGCCGTTTTCGTTCTTTGGATTTTGAGCTCTCGGTGAGCGTTGAGAGGCACTGCTGTCATTGCTTGAAAGTGTCATTTATAATTGTACATGTTGATAGCAGCAGCCTTCACATTTATACATAGATTAGGGATTTTTCTGACCTCTCGGATTACCGGTGTTAAATTTCTGTCGAGTTTTTAGGGATTTCTACCTCAGCCGGTACAAGGGAATTGTAGAA
This sequence comes from Rossiulus vilnensis, assembly GCA_034700785.1. Lineage (NCBI taxonomy): Eukaryota > Metazoa > Arthropoda > Diplopoda > Julida > Julidae > Rossiulus > Rossiulus vilnensis. Next base: position 359 of record JAQIXS010004462.1, read on the forward strand.
ATTGTAGACAATTAATGTATGTGACCAAAAAAGGACAGTGCTCAGCGGCATTGTTACATTTTAGATTATAACACTGTCTTTGTTGTAAGACAATACTCCAAATGTCAGTGCGTTACCATGTATATAACGACGAAAAGGGCCTCCTAGGACTTTGTGATAAATCAAAATGATTAATCGGAAGATGCGCCAATCATTGCACTCTGTCGGTTTTGGAACTGACGATTTGCCATGTCGATATTTACCCCATATGACAGCTCCATAATTATAAAGTTGGGTACTTTATTTGAAGGTGTGAAACAGTGTCAGTTTTTTCTCAGCTTGGTAAATTATATTAGTTACCAGCTTTTACGTTTATGGCTCACATCTTAGTTTCACTTAACCAAAGTTTTGAGCATTAGAATTTAGGCATTTCTGAGCTCAGATTATTTTATTTATTGTCGCAGGACATATGCAATATCCGATTTCCTAAGTATTTTGTGTTGGGACAATTGTCGGATGGATTTCCCCATGCTTTTCACCCGTTCTGGCTTTCGCATTAGGAGTATTATGCATCGTTCAATAAAATTGTGCAGGATACGAGAACCTTTATTCGTTTTAGCTCATGGTGGTCTCATGTCGAGCTCGGCCCTCCCGACGCAATCCTAGGAGTCACAGAAGCCTTCAAAAAAGATTCTAGTCCGAAAAAAATCAACCTGGGCGTCGGAGCTTACCGCGATGATCAAGGAAAGCCTCACTTGCTGCCTTCCGTCAAAAAAGTAATATAGAAATTCCTAGACTAGGTCAAGCTGGGTCCAGTACTTCATATGCATCAATGGCGAAAGACTAGATCTGGCTTTGTGGTGAGTTCTGGTCGCATAAAGGTAGCCTTAATACGGCTTTAATTTTCTGAAAGGCGGAAGAGCTGCTCCGCGCCAAGAATCTCGACCACGAATACACGACAATCGCCGGAATCCCCGAGTTTTGCAAAGCTGCCATCGCCCTCGCCTTGGGGGCTGAAAATACTCACATCAAGGAGGGACTGGTAACATTTCTCAATTTTCCATTTTTCTTGTTCCTGAATTCCCCTACCACAACTGGAATTGTCAAATGTATTGTTTCATGATTTCTCTTAGAATGCAACTGTTCAGGGAATCTCGGGCACGGGCTCGTTGCGCGTCGGAGCTGCGTTTTTGGAGAAGTTTTTCCAGGGCTCTAAGGACGTGTACATGCCGACGCCGACGTGGGGAAACCACATTCCCCTGTTCAAGTAAGCATTTAGCTGTCTCGATATGTCGACATCTCATTGCTCGTCTCGTAGCGGAAACTTAATTGCCAATGCCAGAGGATTCTACTTTGGAACAAAAACTGTTACGAGATATTGTGGAATTTTACTCCTATGTTTAGACATGCCGGTCTGGGCGTCAAGCAGTACAGATACTACGACCCCAAGACGTGCGGCTATGACTTCCAAGGAGCTTTGCAAGATATTGCGGTAAGCTAGAGCTCCAGTCAGCTGGAGTTGTTCTCCTAGGAGTTCGCATAAAAACATTGGCTGAAATTCATGGTTGATGATTTCAAGTTTTTTTGATATATTCGCCTGCAGCGTTCTGTTTTCTTCAGCAAATAGTTTTTACAGTATTTTCGCCTATGGCTTTGCAGTTATTAATATTTCTGCAGATATTTCGCCGTGAAATAGTCGGAAGTTACGCGAATAAAGCAATCCAAATTACGTCATACGCTTCGCATGCCGTCTTGCACTCTTTGACCTTGTCCGTGCATAATTTTTGACTACACCACCGATAATCTTTGTTTTCTTTCGTCCACAGAAAATCCCCGAAGGATCCATCATTCTGTTGCACGCGTGTGCTCACAACCCAACCGGGGTCGACCCGAAACCCGAGCAGTGGAAGGAAATGTCAAAAGTTATCAAGGTGAATAGGCGCGACCAGTTGCGAGGTTGGAGGTTCTGATAGCGACCCCGTTGAAGGGGCATTCTTCTAGAAGGTTTCATTGCTATTTTTTTATCTAGAACCGCAAAATCTTTCCCTACTTCGACATGGCCTACCAGGGCTTTGCCACGGGGGACATCGACAAGGACGCGTACGCAGTCAGGCTCTTCCTGGAGGATGGACACAGCATCGCCCTGGCCCAGTCCTTTGCCAAGAACATGGGCTTATACGGTGAGGATGCCGGTCAATGTTTCGAGGGTGGGTTTAGTGAGGCCTAGTGATGTCTAACTTGTGGTGCCCTTAGGCGAGCGCGTCGGAGCCTTCAGCTTGATCTGTGGCGACAAGAAGGAGGCCGAGGCCTGCCTGTCGCAGCTGAAGATCTTGGTGCGGCCCATGTACTCCAACCCTCCCATCTCCGGCGCCCGCATCGCCGCCACGATCCTCAACGATCCCGAGCTCAGGAAGCAGTGGTGAGTGGGACATTCGTAAATGGATTGTGAGATGCTATGGATTGGTGAAATCGCCTATCCAAGGATCTGCCTTAAACTTTGTCTTTAGGCTGATAGACGTGAAGGTGATGGCTGACCGGATCATCTCGATGCGCCAGCAACTGCGGGACAACCTGAAGAACGAGGGCTCCAAGCAGAACTGGCAGCACATCACGGACCAGATCGGAATGTTCTGCTTTACGGGCATGAATCCGGCGCAGGTCGAGAGGCTAACCAAAGAGTTCTCGGTCTACCTGACCAAGGACGGGAGGATCTCGGTCGCCGGAGTCACCTCGCAGAACGTGGGCTATCTGGCGCACGCCATGCACCAGGTGACGAAGTAGGCCCCCCGAGTGAAGAATTCCCCAAGAGTCGCACTTGTCCTTTGTATGTACAAAAGTCCACGAAGTAAGTGAGAATAGTCCAATCGAGCTTCGCAAATTTCTAATAAAAATATCCACGTTGTGTAAACGCTCACGAAATTCTCCGAAATCAGTTCGTTAGGGAATTTAGGAAAAATCCCAATTCCCCAGAGTCATTGGTCAATTCATTTCAGAATTTCCTGCAGGCTCGGCCGTGCTCTTTGCAAATTGCCAAACGTGCCGTAAATTTGAGTGCCAGCGGCCTTCTTCCAGAACCTCGCAAGTTTCGAAACATTTTCGGAAACACGAAAAATCGGTTTAAAAAACTCAGGCTTATGCTTCAAAAGTATGGTTTTTATGATATTTCTGAGAGATGTAAGTGAAGTTTAAAATTGGAAGAAACTATAGGTTTTTAGTACACTTAAAGAGTACTTTAAAGGGATAGGACTTACGAGGTTAGAGGTTTTGAAAGGAAGCCGACGGTACGTAAAAATGGCCCCCAGTCAACCGGACTGGCGTAAAATGCGAAATTTCAGAAACAATTCCTCGTCTAGGTAATCACGCTTTATTAGCCCTCGTGCAACTACAGCTAACTGAAATTAAGTTGCGGGCTCATCGACGCAGCTTCCTCGATTTGGATGTGGCCGGTGTCGGCATGACGATCTCCGGCTCGTCGTCGAAGGTGATGGTCGGATCGTCGAACGGATGGATGTCTGGGGCGTACAGATCGTCCGGCAGGATCTCGTCATCGCTCGGATAGTAGGTGGGAAAAGGCGGTTCCGTCTTGTGGCGCCTGTTTCGTTCGTAAAAAAAAACCCGCTGATAACGTAGACCTTTTCCCGGATTTGACAATTGCCCGATGACGTTGCGCGGCTTACCTGAGAGGCAAGACGGTGTCCATGATGTACACGTAGTGGTGGACGGCCCCCGGACAGGCCGGCCCTTGGATGAATATCACGTTGTACTTGGTGTTGATCCTCACGATCTGTCAAAGCAAGCAAGCCGAGGTATGTTAGCGTTCCCTGCCTCGAACCCAGCGCATCTTCCGTTCTCACCTTTTGTCCTTTCAACTTCCGCCTTTCCGAACCCATGTGTCCCGGCATCTTCTTACCCGGCCACACGCGGGCCATTCGCTGAGGAAATAAAGCGGAACGAGAGGATTTAAGTCACTCAATGGACAAGGTGTAAATGAAAGAAGCGAAACCATTCACGGGAATTAAGAAATAATTAGTGAATAAAATAACATGATTTGCATTGTCGAAATATTTTTTTCGTTTTAAAGCGTGGAGGTGGCACATCAGGAACGACGCTACTAACCCTTCCCGTTCCGATGGTGCCCGTGCGCCTGTGATTCTTGGTGTTGCCGTGACTGGCCGGCCCGCCTTTGAACCCCCATCGCTTGACGACCCCTTGAAACCCGTGGTCGATTCTGTAACAGATCATTTGGACCGTCAATCGGAAGGATTCGTCGGAAAGACCAAACCGTCAAGACGCTCCTGCTTACGTTTTGCCGTACACGTCGACGAAGTCGCCCACCCTGAAGTGATTGGCAAAGAGAGGAGTACCTGGGAAAAAGAAAAAAACATGGGTGTTGCAATCGCTCGATGCAGCACGTGAAGAGGAATTTCCTTCGTGCCGGATCCTACCAGGCTGGATGGCCGCCTCTGGGGAGACCAAGAACCTGGTGAGTTTGTTCTTCGGCATGACCCCCGATTCCTTGAACAGCCCTTGGTATAGCTCGGTGTACTGCGCAGGAAACGGTACAAGTCACAATCTGATCGCGGCAGTTGGTAATCGCTTGACAAAAGCTGCGTCGGAATCGCATCACGATGGAGCAAGCCCGTTACGGAAGAACAAAACTTATTCTTAAGTTGTGTCCGTTTGAGAGGCAATAGCGATAGCTACCATTGAGAGAAATATCGCGTTTTCTGTCCGCTTCAGTGTTTCTCTCGTGACAGGGAGTGCAACAACTCTCATAACCATGTGTCCACTTGATATTCTCTCAGACGAGGAAATAACATGTTCCCCGAGAGGCAAAAATAGGTCGGATAACACTCTCCTTATCATTTTTTCTCGAGAGGCAGCCTGCACTCTCCTCTCAATCTAGTGCTCGTTTCAAGAGTTAAGCATTCTGGAACGCAGCATTATTTTTGGTATTCGGAAACGAAATTTTGTGTATGCATTTCCTAACCATATAAACCCCGTTATGGGCTGCGCCACATATCTTGCTCAACCATGGTCTGCTCCATCGTGACGTGGAACCAGCCGCGTCACCTTTTGAGGATTGGCTTCGTCGGCACCGACCACCAAAATCCCGTATTTGCCTTTGTAGCGCTTGGCACGGCTGTACTTCGCACTGTAGACGTCCGGAGGAACGTAGCGGATGACGTGGTTGTCGAGCACCTGGTTTCGGCCAAAAATCGTAATCCCGTTTTCACCAGGTCAGACAGCGTTTAGTCTCCCGGGCCTCTCCTGCCCCACACATTGCCCATACCTGCAGTAGCGTAGTGAGGATTCTTGTTCCGTCCCGTTTCCACATCGGATAAATTCCTATCTTCCTGGCGATCACGCCAGTCCTCATCGACCTGGTCAACGGACAATACGTAAATACGTATCACTGCCGATAACATCGAAGAAAAACTTACTTGGGATTCCATTCTCCTTTGGGCCACGGCGCCTCCTTCAAAGGGCTTTCCATTTTACTGGGATCGAATTTGTCTTCGATTACTTCCTGTATGAAGGCCTCGTTGTCGTGCGTCAAGTACTGCTGGGCAAACGCGATCCTCTTTTGGCCCCATTTTAGGGGGGGAGCGGGGCGCCGCCTCTTGTATTTCGCTCTCTCTCGTATTTGCACAAAGTTTATCAAGACGCTGGAACGAAACGGGAAAGTTCCCAGTGAGATTAGTTTTAAGTTTTGCAATCTCAACAAAGAGCCTCAGACCTTTTTGGCATCTTTTGAAGATGTCTGACCTTTTATTTTGTCAGAAATTTCTGATCAGAAAAGTCAAACCTTGATAATGTACTTCCTAGACGTAATTTAACTTCCCAATGAGAAAATTGATAATATACAAGGCTTGAATATTTCACAATGATCACAAAAAAAGTACAAGAAATTCAGACGGATCAGTGCTTTAGTTCTTAAGTTTGCTCATTATCAACAACTTTAAGCTGCTAATAGGCAGTTTAACGTCACCAATTTGTGATACCATATGCAGTATTTTGCATTTGTATTTTAAAAACATTAATTCATTCCATTTTTTTAATTTGTGGGCAGCAGTGAACTTGAGGGAGGATAAACATTTCCAAAAAATTTTGACAGTCGTGTCAAACTTTCACGTGCATCGCAATTATTTTCACAACTTAGTTCCATGCCTGATGTTATTTTCGCATACCGATTTCCAAGTTTCATTTCAAAATTATTATTTTCAGGGTAATTTTCATTCGAAAACACTCGGGTATGACCAGGGGCCGGCACGGTACCGTACGATCAAGTTGCATCCACAGAACACTAAGAACCCCTCAGCCTAAGCTTAAAAGCTATTTATTTAAACGGTCATACCCTGTTGTGCATGCGGGCTCCCGAAATAAATTGGTAATTCCTGCCGACAGGAGTTTGGCGGATAAATTAATAGGAGAGACTTCGGACAACAACCGCGTGAGCATCGCCATCTTTCTCGAGCTTGATTTAAATTCTTAAAGCGGCGCCTTTCCGATAGAGGACTCCGAAATGAGCCAATGGGAGAGATTGTGCATCGCTGGAGGTTTTCACGTGGTGTTGCGACGGTCCGGATGAACCGGGGTATGAAATTTGATAAACACATCAGATTTGCATTTTTCGCTCAGTTACCAAATTTTACACTAAAAATGCGTCGGATATATTCAACCTTGGTTTTTAGATGATATCAGGGATGCTTGCCACACACGTATTTGAAACATTTTGAACTTTTCGCAGGACGGGACCGATCCGGCGCATAATGGATCCTAATGGACCGTTCCAGATGGGAGCGATTCGAATCGATGGATGGATTTTCGACACCTGAAGTTCTGAAACCCGGGTTCATCACAAAAGGTCGGTGTTTTCGTTCGCGGTTCTGGCAATGCCCCCGAGACAAGGTAAGGAAGTTCGTAAATACTCCCCTACGAGTACTGCATGCCCAGTTTTGGGATCAAAAATCCCCTTCCTTCGAATTATTCCGCTCCTTTCTGTGCATCATCAAATACCGTTCCATTTCGAATGGAACGTACATGTTTATGTCACAGTTTTATATCTAAAGAAAAAACTACTCCTGTCCCATTTCTACCCCAAAATGCCCTATATTTCTTGATGGTTATCTGGAAAATTTGCTGGGCCACCCACGTTCGCATTAGCACCCCACGGCAGCTGCCCTACACCCACATTCACAGACGCATCATATAGACTACAAAAATTTAATTTGTTCCTTATTGAAATACATGACTGCAACGCCAAATTTAAAATCCACTCACGCTCTCAATTCATTGTGGTATGTACAAGCACGTTGCGTGGTCGGACGCGCGTTGCAGGATCGGACACGCTTCAGGAAAAGCCTTCATGCGGAGTCGTGTTATCACAAGATTCGTCTTGGTGTTCTTTTCGAGTAACGTATCAGTTAGGAAGAATGGTCTCTGGTGGCACAGGCGTGAGTTGAGCGTGGCTGAGCACTTCGTGCGAGGCCGCCTGATGCTCGCCGGACGCCGTGGCGTGCTCCGCCGCACCGCCGCCGGCTTCCTGCACCGCCTGCTCGTGCGCAGCCAACTGCGAGCTTATTATCTGGATGTGGCGACTAGCTTCCATGGGATCCATCGACGTGTGGGGCAGGATGTGCTCCTCCTCGTGTTCCCTCTGACCGCCCACGAGCTGGCCTATCTTCAGTTGGCTCGCCAGGATCGGAAACCTTTCTTCGGGGTTGTCGGAGTCGACCACGGCGTACACCTGAAAAGTGAAAACAGAATGTCATTGGAAATATTTTAAAACATCATTTTTAGAAATAATCATTACAATTTTTTTTTTGAAAAACAAGGTAACCGATGATCGATCACATCGCCGATAATGGAATTTAGGCTACATCTCTGTTCACATTGTAATGTTATTATTTTAAATTAACACCGTGAGCAGAATTTTTGAAAACTAGATCTTTAATTATGAGTGCTAACTTAAATTATCATTCATTTTCTTGGGAATGCTGTAGACAAACATTATTTAAAAGTAGATCTTTAATCGTAGACTTGGCTGGCATTCTGGGGGAACCCTGTTCATTTTCCTACATGCATCTTTCTATACCTGCTGCTGCGAGATTCTCTGCCTCATTTCGTCAGAGACGGAATAAATGAACGGGACGACCTCCATCTGGGACTGCAGGGCCACGTCCGAAGCCAAGGAAGCGGTGGAAGGTTGGGAGTGAGAATGCGGCGAGAAGTAGCTGGGCGAGGCGAGGCTCGTGTCTACGGCGATGGTCGCGGCCGTGGGCAGCGCCCCCTGCATGCCCTGGTTGGGTCCTCCAGTGGCCTGCGTGGGGAGCCCTCCGTTCTTGTGGTCGGCCATGTGGGTGACATAATTCTCCTTCTTGATCGTGCGGAACGGGCAATGGTCGCAGGAGAAGAGGAGGCCCTCGTCCAGGCCGGGGTGCTTGTTCTTCAGGTGGGTCTTGTACGTGCTCGACTGGATGGACTTGTAAGGGCAAAAAGGGCACTTGTAGGGCTTCTCGCCCGAGTGGCGCATCTTGTGCCGGCGCAGCGAGTTGTGGTCCGCCGTGCGGTAGTCGCACATCTCACAGGCAAAGGGCTTCTCGCCGGTGTGCTGAAAAAGACAAGAGGACGCGGTCGCTGATGAGATCACGGTTACGAGTTGATAACCTTACGCAACATTTCCAGTTTTACAAGTTTTCCAGATGGCAAGAAACCCTGTGCCATGGGCATCGTACTGCTGCAAGCAACAAGAAACGTCGCGGAGAAAAGGGTGCGCGCTCGACTCGCCTGTCGGATGTGCATCTTGAGTGTGCTCCTGCAGGAGGCCGTGTAGGAGCAGTACTGGCACAGGTAAGGGCGCAGCTTGTTGTGCACCGTGTCCTTGTGAACCCGCAGCATCCGCTTGTCGGAAAAGTGGCGGTTGCAGATGTCGCACTCGCCGCTGCGAAAGCTGCGATTCTTCCGCTTGTCCAAGTGGATGACCTGAAACGGCAGAAAGCACGTCTCGTCAAACGTCCCACGTTTGGCCCTCCTTGTACTCCGACCAGCTTACTTTGTGATTGCGGAGCTGCTTGTTGGTCTTGAAGCAACGGCCACACACGTCGCACATGAACAGCCTCTCGTCGCTGTGGATTCTCCGGTGCATGTTCATCAGCTTGCCGTAACTGTTGCGATACGAGAAAGCGGCGCGTCAATTCAAATCCACTCAGTGCCCTACTGTCGGCGAGGATGTGCAACCCATCAACCCAATTTATTCGGGTGATTCCACCACAGCAACCAACGGAGCCTTACCTGTGCGTTTTGTAATTGCATAGATCGCACGCGTACAGCTCCATGTCCACCACGTGAGTCCTCCACAGGTGAACGCTGGCGCTCTTCCAGTTGTCGTAGCGCGTGTTGCACTCGGGACATTCGAAGTGCTCGACATCGTCCGTGTGGCATTTGCGGTGATACTCGAGATTCTCCAAGGACTGCATGCGAACGGCGCAGCCATGGACATCGCACCTGTTCGACCCCAGAGGAAAACTTGATTCACACCGGAAAGAACAAAAATTTCATACTAACTACTGTATAACCATCTCCTTACTACCTAAAGCCCAAAAGATGGTCTTCCGCCGCCTTGCTGGCCCGGTTCTTCTTCTTCAGGGCGGTGATGCCCAGGGTCTTCGACCCCCTTGGCCTTCCCCGCTTCTTCGCACTCGACTTGCCGACGTTGTTGTTCGCAGACGAGTCCGCCGAATCCGCGTTGGCCTCGCCGCAGCTGTCCTGGTTTTCGGCGCCCGTGCCGCCGTCCCGCTTCTCCTCAGTCTCCTGCTTGATGGTGACACAGTCGTTGCCCTGCTTGTCTTCCGCTGGCGCGGCGGACTTTTCTGCATCCGCACTCTCGGGCAAGAGCTTCTTCGCGGACTTCCTCCTCCGGGTGGGCTTTGGCTTGACCACGTCAGGCATCTGTTGATCCTGGAAGGTCGGCTGGTGGGATTCATGGGGCGGTTGGTCTTGCGCGCACTGCTGATTTTTGTCCGGCTCGGCCTGCGGCGACTTTTGAGGCTGAGCGGTCGGAACGGGAAGCAGGGGTTGCAGCGACCGCTTCTGCTGCAAGGGAGCCTCTTGCGGTTGCTGCATGGGGGCTTCGGGCACTGTCGGCAGAGGCATGGTGGGGAGGGGCTCCAAGTGCACTTGATCCACGGGAAGGTTGTGGTCCACCGCCATGTGGACCCCGCACGATTCTATGTCGGTGAAGCCCCGGTCGCACATGCCGCAGATGTACGTGTTCTCCTTGCCGTGGTCCAAGTCGTCCTCCACCGACTGCTGCTGGTGGATTTCGATCTCCTGCGCGCACAGTTCTGGAACTGCATCCTCCCTGGCTGGCTCGTTGGTCTCCACCTCTTGCTTCAGGTGGGTCATGCGGACGTGCTGCTCGACACCCTCCTTGCTGAAGGAGATGAACGGGCAGACCTTGCAGCGGTAGCAGGACAGAGTTTCCACAAGATCCTTGGCCTCCCCTCCGGCCGAACTTTGCTGATACGCGTCTTGCATCTGCATGGAGCTGAGATCCGGAGGCAGGTGAAGTCCGGGCTGATGTGCGGCCGCGATCAGCTGCGTAGTCGCATCCTGCGGCGGCATGTGATTATGCTTTTGCTGGACCATCTCCGCATGATTGCCACTGCTGTAGATGACGCTAAAGTTGTCCAGCATGTGGGCGCGGTGGTCCGCCAGCACGTTGGTGATGTCGGCGGTGGTCAGTGGAATGCTGGAGTCGATGAGCGCGCCGGCCTGGTGGTGGATCTGCTGCTGGTGCTTGTCCAGCTCCACCTCCAGGCCCAGTCCCAAGTGAATCAGGCTGCCGGGAAAGTGGCCCTGGGAGGCGCCACTGTTCGCGACCTCGTGGGAATGGTGCTGCATGAGGGCCGAAAGCTGGGTGTGCACACTGGTGTCCAGCGTGAGGGCGTGGCTCCCCGACACCGTTGTGGCCTGCGATGGGGCGATGCTGTAGATGTTGGACGTGCGGTCCAGAGACGACACCGCGGAGCTGACGTCCGTCAGGAGCCCCGCCGAGGAAAGCTGTTCGGCCGTGGTCACAGACAGGAGGTGATTGTGGTGCTGCTTCGGCGCCCGGAGTGGCGGCAGGGAGACCGTCGGAAGGGTGACGGCAGGCGCTTTGACCACGACAGACTCCTGGAAAAGCAACGGCAAGCGTTAGAAAACGGGCCAGGCTCAGAGGCGGCTAAAAACGTCGTCCGGAGCAGACCTGGATGCTTGGCAAAACTTGGGTGAGATAGGAATGCAAGTCGGATTCGTCCACGGACCTCCGCTGCTGCACAGGCGCAGAATTGCCCTCATTCAGCCTGGGAGCCAGCTTGCTGCCGCGTGAGGGGTGGACCTCGGACACCGGCGGCAAAGGAACGCTATTTGGAATTGAAGCCTGTCGCAAATAGCACAAGTTACCGTGAAATTATTTTACACAGAAAACGATGCCTATCAAAAATGATACAATAAGCGAGCAATTTTGTTTTTGGCCTCCACTCCTTGTTCATCCGTTAATTGTGAAAATAACACTTGAAATTACTCCAAAACAACGCTCCGAATCCGGAGAACGGATTCATTTTGAGTTTCCAGATACGAAGGTGGATCTTTCGGCACAAGCAAGATAAACGGAAGGTTCACCTTGAGTCCATGGGCAACCGTGTTGGAGAGCCACACGTCAGGGTAATGCGCGTGATGCCCTCCTCCCCCTGGAGGCGCCATGGAGGAAAGGTCGTGCTGCAGATCAAGCTGATATGCGGGAGACTGGCCCATGGCTGTGGAAAACAAAACGGCATTAGGGGCCTGAACTCTGGCATGGCTCGAGGCACGCAACTGCGCCTTTACCCGTTCTCTCGCCTTGCATATCGATAGGCGGGTTCTGAGGAAGCTGAAGGCTCGTAACGGGAGCATTCTGGGAAGGAACAGCCTCGCGTCCCGTGGACAGGACGTACGAGACACAAGGGCCCGCAGACGACGAGGACGTGGCCGCGCTGGAGATAGGTATGACGCCCGCGTCGCTGTAAGACACCACGTGGGCGGGCTGGATCATGGACAGCTGACTTCCTGCCGGGACATTCACACTTCCCGGGCCTTGCCCATTGCCCGCTGCAGCGGACGCCGACGACGTGTGACTGACCACCGAACCCCCCTGGCTATAGTGGGACACGTCTTGCGTCGTGATTGGAATGTAGCTAGAGGCGCTTGAATTGGTAGCGTCCATTACGACGGAGTGGGCTTCTGACCGCTGGTCATCGCTCGCGTAGGCTGGAAAGAAATGGAATTTTGTCAGAGGAAAGCGTTTTTGGTTTTGAACCGCAAGTAAGATTCTCCGTGTGGTTTTTGGGGCGCTTTTGTTAAAATGGTAGCGTATCCCCGCTGGAAAACCCCCGTAAATTAAAAGCACCTAATTATATGATGGTACTTTAAACCACTTCACAACCCTCCCCCCAAGTTTCAACTTCCTGTCGGTAATCCCAAAAGCGAACCAACTGCCGTCAACGCAGGCAATTTTAAAGTAAAAGTTAATGTTGTGAAGAATTTTATTTTATTTATATGGTCCGAATCCATGCTTTAACTTTCAGAAGTCCAAGTTCTCAGCGAGATCAAAACCCCCCACCTTCAAATGGCCACAGAAAGTTTGCCGCTGCCAGATTGCTTCGGTGGACTTCAGGGGTCAGGGCATTGACGTTCTTCAGAAACGCACGGCAAGGACACCTGTTGACGATGAAACTCCAGGCCCCCAGGAAGTCAAATTAATGATGTGGGAATTGTGCTTATATGAAAGGCAATGAAAACAGGAGCTGGAAACTGCAATCGCCTGTTTCGCAGTCCGCAACTAGTTCCAGTGGTGGCCTGGGACATTTCGGTTTCGGGTTCAAACCCATGTTTCGCATGGGAAATTTCGACACACTTTGGTGCGCTACAACGGGGCTGACAGGACATGGCCCAAGTTGAGGAAACGGATGTTACACGACACCCTCCTCCACAAGTTGCTCAATGGCAGCCGGGGGGTGGGGGGACCGCACGGGGGGATGGTCTCGGCCGAAATACGAGAAGCGTTTGCTCTTTCGAACGATCAACAGGTTTCGTTTCACCTCGATCGAGGGCCCTTTATTTCACCCCTGCTAATTAGGAACTTTGGAACGCCTCGTCCGCCATGACACCCTGTGACGTCATCGGGCCCGAGCTTTTTTTATCCTCACCCAACGGGAGCGAAGGAGGAGATCCTCGGGTGAGGCTAGACAGCAAGTATTTTCGGCCGGGGTGGCCTCCGCAGCGCCCGTCCCGCCCGCGAAAAGCAGCCGAAGAAGCGAGGAAGAGGCAGCGCGAAGCCGTTCACCGCGGGCGCGATCCGACAGCCGCGTTTCCGCACTTGTTTCGACGGACAATGCAAACTCTGCGCCAGTCCTCCGCCATTACTTTTATTCTCGCTGCGCCTTCGCCCCGCTTGTGTCCGCGCACGCCATTGGCCCGCGTCCACCAATGGCGGAGGGCGTCTCTCGCCGCCCGGCTCGAACGCCGCGGAGGCAAACTTGGCGGAGTCGGAGCCGACTGTTTCGAGGCGGACGCGTACTGCCAGGTAATTTTCAGGACCATGGGAGTTTTTGTTTGGGAAATCCGCGCTTGCGAACTGGAGGTTGGGGGGAATGGTGGGTTTGGGAGGGTGAAAGCCGATCGTTAAGCTTGGGGTGGCCCGGTTGGAATCGCGACGCCCTTGTGACGCTGGGCACCGAATTCGGCTAATGAGGTCGCACGTGCCACCCTGTCTGTAGCCGACTGCGCAGTCGGTGGGTGCTACGTGTCATCAGTCCTTCATTACTTGTCGGTCGTGTTGAATTTGCGTAATTACTGGCACACATTCCATTTCAGTTTCCCTAAATAATGGCGTTCTCGGGGCTCGGAATTCGGCTAATGAAATCACATGTGCAACCCTGCCTTTAGCCGACCTGAACGATCATTACTATTGACATTACTAACTATCCACTACATATATTCCTTCATTATTTGTCAGTCGTATGCTATCATGTTAAATTCGCAGCACTACTGACAAACATTGTATTTCAGTTTAGACCTACCTTAAAAGTTCATTAGTAATGTCATGTGAATTCCTCATTATTATTGACAAACGTTTCATTTCAGTTTACCTTAGTAATGGCGTTCTTAGAAGGTAATGACATTAGTAATGATCGTGTAAGGAAAATTGAAATGGAATGATTGCTAGTAATTATGTAAATTTGCGGGGTATGTCATTATTAGTGTTGTCAACATTTTTCCAGAATAATGACGGCATCAGATGAGAAATTACAACAGAATATTGACAGCATAAGTTTGTACGGTGAGGTACTTATACATTACGATGCAATAAGCGGTTATCAGATGAGAAATTACAACAGTATAACGACGCCATATGTTAGTACAGTGAGGTACTCATAAATTACGATGCAATAAGTGGTTATCAGATGAGAAATTACACCAGTATAACGACGGCATAAAATAGTACACTAAGGTACTTATAAATTACGATGCAATAAGCGGTTATTAGATGAGAAATTACAACAGTATACTGACAACATAAGTTAGTACGGTAAGGTACTAATAAATTACGATGCAATAAGCGGTTATCAGATGAGAAATTACAACAGTATAATGACGGCATACGTTGGTACGGTAAGGTACTTATA